>VURO01041973.1:0-11573 GCA_015108175.1 Pelvicachromis taeniatus
TCCTAAGAAAAATGAGAGCCACATATGAGGAAATTCTTTTTAAATTTTGATCAAACAGTGGCAGCATAATGTCCTCGTAAGAGGATTTCAGGCCCTTGTAAAGCAGAGTGTTGTATTTTGGTTTAAACAACCCAAAATGTGACGTCCACAAATGTGGACGCAGCTCCTAGGAGGTTAATGTTTATACTTTTTCTATTTCATTGCAAAACTGAAGGCATTTGATTCAGGCTCCCATCACCTATACCACAGTCAGCCACTAGGAGTGATAGATATTTTGCCTCAACTCAATTAGGCTAAGTCAACTTTATTTATAGAGCACTTTTAGTTGCTTTAAAAGTGTGGACCACTATTTTCGTTTTGATCCTCACAATTTTGGATTTCCAGTCGCGGGCCGGATTGAACGGCTCAGCGGGCCGGATTCGGCCCGCGGGCCGCCAGTTGATGATCAGTGCTGTACATCATGTACACTGACTACACTGATGTACAGTCAGTGTAGTGTCACAAGCATGTTAGGTGTGGTTTATTATCTGAACTAGTGTTATTGTTATGAAGTGACAAACAGTTGTGACATGACATGCTTTTGATGATGTTACAAAGAACCCAAAAATGAGACCGCTGAATTCATCTTGCCATTGACTCTGGTCCCCTTGCTAAGATAGGTGAAGAACAGATGGACAAAGGTTCCTTAATGTATGGCATGTCAGGGCTGCTTACGTCGAAGCATGTAAGTAATGCTCAGTGTGTTACTCCATCCTGCCAAACATGGATAGCTGTAGGATGTAAGTTGAAAGGAGCTGGCAGAGGGTAGAGTGGTTGTCGTCACTGACACATCAGCCTTAAGACATCAGGCATCAACTGGCAAGCAGGAACCTAAATTAACCAAGGGTACAGAGCAAGACTAGAACACTGTCCTGATTCCACAGTTGTCACTGCAGGCCCATTTTTATCCACGCTGTTTGAAGAAATGTCTACAGAATGTATTTTTATAATGCAGTTTTCGTCCTGGTTGTGGAAAACTACTATTTCTTCATCCGCTTGAGGATATCTAAAGGTATGTGAGAGTTTGGACAGTCTAGATATGCTATGTATCCCTTGGTGCAGTCTGGGAAAGGGGTGATTTGAGATTTTGCATTATCAGGGTTGTTGTTATAGGCTATTTAGTCCCTATACAATCATATCAAGAGCATAATGTAGATTTCTGACAATAAACCAGACATGTTCCTAGCCAACACTGGACTATGCTAAGGCTTGCTCTTTGTCACCATTCTATTTGTAACAGATTTTCCATGCAAAGCATGGAAGGTTTCCGGTTTGGTGGCCTCATGGTCTCATCTTTGCTTTTTGCAGATGATGTGTCCCTGCTGGCTTTGTTTAGCGCTGACGTCCATCTGAGATTGCGATTGAGGCTGTTTGTATAGGTGCAAAGCAGCAGGGACAAGCATTAGCACCTCCATGTATGAGGCTAAAAGGGATAAGCGGGGATTTAGGGTGAGGGGTGGCTCAGTAGGTACAGCGGTCGCCCCTTGATTGGAAGGTTCAAATCTACCCAACGGCTTCCCAGAAGTACCCTTGAGCACGGTACCATCCCTACACACTGCTTCCTGGGCACTAGGTTGTTAGCTGTCCACTGCTGGGTTCTCACTCACTCACTGAGTGAATGGGTTAAATGCAGAGAACAAATTTCGTTGCCTTGTACTGTGACAATATACCTTGTAGTATGGTATAAGGCTTGTACCATAATGAAAATAAAGTGTTCTTTTCTTCTTTAAATAAGGTCTTGCAAAGCAAGTGATTTTAATTTTGTCTGTTTTTTTAAGTTTGTTGGGAAGTTTTCCTTGAATATCTGAGCTACCCTGTTAATGTTTTGCCAAGCATCAAGGACAGCAGTGGGTCAGTTTCATTTGTTGTTCCAGTAAGTCAGCCCAGTGAGCTACAATATCAGCAGATATTATAGCATATAGGTTAGTGATACAAAAGGATACGGATATTACACAGAATAAAGAACCAATATCGTTAGCTTTTCAAGCTAATATAGTCAAAATATAAGTAAATACATGTCAATTACTTTTTAATGATGCTCTACCCATGGAAGATATTTCTACTGTAATATTTCAGCAAATATGTACATTATTTTGTTTTTAACAGCCAAAGCACCTAAAGGAAAAATAATAAGAATAATTCAAAAGAAAACATGTTAAATTAGCCATGTGGCTGCTGCTGCGGCTGGATCAAAGTGCTGCTCCGTGTACAGACAAAAGGTGGCGCCTCAACAATATAACAAACAAACAAATCGCCACAGCGTCTCAAAAAGCTGTTTGTCACTTCTTTTGTCAAGTCAAACACTTCATGGCAGGTCATTCACCTTGCACTTTATGATATCAAATATATTTTTATTTTAAATTTTAACAACAAAAGGCCCACGTTATTTCACGGTCTCTAACTATTCCTAAATGTATTTGATTTTTGTCTTACTGATCTTTAACAGGTTAATAAAGGACTGTAACTCGATAACTTTGGTGTAAACAATTTTTTTTCTCGAAGTTTGTCATGAAGAAATGTTAAAGAAATCTACACGCTGACAGTTCCATCCCTGTTCCGCCTCCAAAACCTTTGCTCTCCTCGGATTGGAAGGGCGTCCTATCAGTCAAACCGCCGGGTTCGTTATGTGCTCTTCGAAGCTTCTGAAAAATACGGATTTTTAATAGTCGATTATTCAAGCGCGATAATAAGAACACCAAGGTATTTAACAAGTATTAAACAAACATAACAGGCTTCATAATTAAGACCAGCGTTTAGTCAGTGTTTTTTATTACCATCGGTCATTTACCATTCCAGAAACAACATTGAATGAATTTGCAAACATATTAAACATATCAACACCGTAACTTTTGTGTCTTACGTCCTGTAAATGTAGCACTACATAGAAAATAATTAGAATATCACTAACTTTCTTTCTTTTCTCCCCGTTTTACCATACAAATGATCCACGTTGTCTTCTCCCCCTTGTTGGTCTGCGCCGACAATTTCCGACGGCCCATGAAGGCATCAGCCGTTTCATCGTGGCCCTGCAGAGCCAACGCCATCACACTGAGCGGCTACGGCGAGCAGCACGGTGACAGCAGGGCCACCATAGAAGCGCAGTCTTTTCTTACTCACATTATTTTATTATAACGACCATGGACTATAGCGCTGCTGACTATTAGACGTATCTGAACTGGTAAGTGACACCGTTTTTTCGTTTCGCTCATCATTCTCGCTCCTGTCTCCCAAATCGATTGAAATACTTTGATTTTTTTTCCTTTTGTTTTTGCTTTTCCCCAGGTGATATTAGTATTGACGTTTTTGAACGTAAACGTGCTTAGCCCGTGAGCTAGCGCCACTTGTATCTACCCGCTCAGTTTGTATGGAAAGGCTAAGGTGAGGCTGTTTGAATGTGGTAACCGGTTTATATATGGTAAAATAAATATGCACACATCCAGTGGGATGAAGAAACGGCACCCGAAGCTAATTAAACAAGTAGGTTATCCACCGTCACCGGTGGAAACCGAGCCTCTGTCATGCAGGGGGCTTCAAAGCATCTTGACGCATTCGTTTTTGATCCACTCCAGCTCGCTTGTTTACACCCCCCTTCTCCCATCCTCAGCAGCAGCAGCAGCCTCTCCTCTCCATTGATGCTCAGTGAAGTCGGATAAAGGACATAACCTCACATGATTCACTGGCTCTGTTTTCTGCCATGCTTTTCAGGTGTGTGCTTCAGGGAGAAGTCTGGCTGCTCTGTTTACTTTGAGGACCGGGCTGCATTCGTGTACGTAGTGCCATACAGCTGCTCAAGCGTGTTCGCTTCTTGTTAATGCCGATCCAACCCTCTCTGTCTCTTTCAGCGGTTGGTTGGAAAGTCTTTTTTTCCAGTTTGCATCGTTGCCTACTTTTACGTGTACCTGTGGATTTTAATTGTGCGCTGTGCCGATGATGTTGTTTGCATTTAATTGGGGAACAAACACTCATCACCTCTATTTCCGTTTAAAACAATGATGGGCATCCCTCCATCTCTTACCTTCAGCCCCTAAACCTGGATAGTTCTGAACGGCAGCCATACGTTCCCTGTGTTTTGATTGCAAAATGGGTGCAATGGATTATATATGCGTCATTAGGAATCCTTAGTGAATGGCCGTCGATTTACAGAGTTGTAATCAATGTGTTTTTGGTGGCAGTTGAAGGGAAAGCGCAGAAACTAGAGGGCCTTGTAATGTGTGTTGTTGTTTTTTTTTTTTTTTTTTTTTTTTTTTGTAAGTACTATTATGGCCTGTTTTTAGAAAGGCAGCTTCCTCTGGTTTTGAACATGCCAGGAGCTGGCGTGCAGAACCTCCACCTGCACAGAGTGCAAGATTTCTGCAGTAGGAGGAAGAAGCTGGGATGTGGTCTGCTGAGTTTAGGTTCTGCAGGTGCACTGTGTAAAGGCACAGTATATGCATCTGAGGACGGACGTGTCTCTAGAGTGATATAAGATATCTGCTCACAGCTAATAGTCTTGGAAACAGAGCGTTGGAACCAGTTTTTTGTCTGCTGATCTCAATCATTACTATAAATCTGCATAAATATCAGATTTTTACCAATTTTAAATTAAAAATGTGTTTAACATGCCAGTCTTTGTAATAAAGTTCTGGATTGCAGATGTTGCCGCTGCTTTTTTCTAGGCTCTGTCTTATCCAATCAGATGAGACATGCACGGCGTCCCTAATGGAAGTCCCTCATGTTTAGTGAGGCAGCTTTAAACAGCTTGTCCTGCCAGGGGATCGGGCAGGTTATCATACAGAGGTGATCAGGTCAGGAAAATGGGAGAAGACGAGTGATTGCAGTGAATTTTGCCAATAATAAACTGTGGCTGACTGCAGTCACAGACTAGTGCTTGGCATCAAATTTCCAGTGATTGAAGATTAAATCCAAACTAGTGCAGATTTTCACACAGAAGTTGATTCTGTGTGTGGCAGACAGAGATGTGTGCAAAAGAAGACACACACACATTTTGTTAAATAAAAAAAGGGTAAAGCCCTGTTTTAAGTATTTGGCTGCTTCAGCAATTCAAGCAATTCATATTGTTTGTCCCATCAGCTTACATTTAATAATCCATAATCCAGTATGTTTTCAAATCAAGTCAAGTGGCTTTATGGTCATTTCCACTTTGTGCAGTGGTACAGTACACAGTGAAACAGCACAGCATTTCTCCAAGACCATGGTGCTACATGTAACAGATAGTCAACACGGGACTGCAGAAAGTGCAGAGTGTGCACAAATTGCAAAAAACAGTGCAACAATGACAGTGGGTTGTGTAAAAAGACTGACCAACTCTCCAAACTATGTCTGAAAAATGTAGTTTATTAAACAGTTGCTTATGCATGGACCAAATTCCTGTCCAGCAAAACACTCAGAGGCTGCCAGAGTGGAAACCCGGCTCAGTGCAGCCACACACACTTAGGGGTGCAACATGGCCTGATAATGTTTGTGTCTTTATCCTGTGGTGATAATGCTGCATGGATTGTGATCAGAGAACAGTTTTTGTCAGTTTAATCTTTGATGAACAAGCAACTATTTGTCTGTTCAATGGCGGTCACTAAACCACAGTAATGCACAGAATGGTCGCAGTCTGCTGTCTTCACGTTCAAAAGAAGGTAGAGTGCTCGCCCCATGATCGGAAGGTCAGGGGTTTGAATCCACTGAACGGCTACTCTCAGGTACCCCTGAGCAAGGTACCGTCTCTACACTCTGCTCCCCGGACGCTGAATTGACGGCAGCCCACTGCTTCACTGAGTGAATGGGTTAAATGCAGAGGAGTAATTTCTTACGGGACAAATTCCCTACAGGATTAATAGAGTATAAGAAAAGAAAAAAGTCATAGAAAATAGGGCTGCCACGATTAGTCGACTAGTCATGATTACGTTGACTATCAAAATCGTTGACGACTAATTTAATAGTCAACACCTTGTTTGAAGCTTTGTAAGATCCCAAAAGACGCAGGAATAAGTAGTAGGATTTAAGTGTGTAATAACAGACTGAAACAGAAGATGGCAGCACTGCATGTACAAGGATGACAACTGCCGTTAAACCCAGAAGAAGAAGCTGTGTCCCAGAATTTATAGCGCGGCCCTGCTCAGTTTTCAACAATGGCTGTGGCTAGTTAGTTTTAATATTACTCTTATTATTCTTTCTGGGTCACAAAATAAACGTTTAACATATTTTCAGGCGAGAATGTAGCTGTGTAAACCTCAAATATCTGCTCAGTTTATCAAGACCCCACATATTTTCAAAAGCGCTCTGACATTTTCGGAGACGTCTGTTACCCACCAGCTCGATAGCTAGCTGAGTTCAAGGCTCAGTATAGCCGGTGAGAACACCGGACTCCCAGCAAAACGTTTTCAAACCCACTGCCGTCTTTCGCTACTCATGATATATAAGTCACTTAGATAACTTGAAAATTTTATTGTTTGGCTTTTTTAAAGTATTTTATTTGTTCCTGAATAAATCGGTTTGGCTGAGATTAAAATATAACAGGACACTCCGATGTCCTGTTATATTTTAGATAGCAAGGAGCAGACGGCTGAGTTTATTAAACTTCACCGAAACAATCTGCAGATTTCATTAAAATGTAATAAACTATTATCTTGTCTTTATTTTTAGTTAGCACATACCTTAAACACTCAAAGCTGTAAGCTAATGATAGTTATATAAGAGCAGATGCATGCTGGTGCAATTAGCTGTACGTTTTATATCCAATGGAAGCATGATCTGATTAGTCGACTAATCGCAAAAATAATCGGTGACTAGTCGACTATCAAAATAATCGTTTGTGGCAGCCCTAATAGAAAATTTCATCTTAATCTAGAACTTTTTTATACTTTAGGAAATATTTTGGACACTGTCTAAGGAGCTTGGGAAAGAAAGAGAAGCTTGAAGCTTCTCGGATGAGAGGTGAAACGTCTTCAAGCAACTTAAAGAAGTCCAGACGCTTTTTTCTTTCCCAAACTCCTTAGACTACGATCACCTGGATGACTGAGAACCTTCACAGACATATTTTGGACACTGATTTTGTGTGATTACAGAAACTGAGTGAAAGCACAGGCTGTCAGAACTCTTCATTGTAAAGTTTTGCACTGAGCTATGGCTGAACTGAACAGCCTGAGAGAAACAAGAAGCATTTACTGCTGTCTAAGCCTAATGTGCACATCATACTCTCTGCATCTGCAAGTGTGCTGGGATCCACGAGACATAAGTTTCATCAACAGACACTAAAGGTGACTGCTTGGAAGAGGAATGCCATGGGGGATTACAATGCAACAAGTATGCGTGCAGCCCAGCGTGTGGACTTTATGCAGACTTGAAAGAAGTATAACAGGAATGAGTACCTGGCCGTGGGGTCTCAAGCTGTCCATATCCAAGGCTTGACCTTTTTTTACATAAAAATGATTGAAAATCATAATTAACATCATTATAGCATTTAAGAATATCTACTTTGAAGGAAACAACATAGGTGCTCTTATATACACAGCTGATCCCACTTGGTAATTTTAGGCTCTGGCTTTAGCTTAATTGCTGGAGGGTTAATTAACTGTGAGACAGCTCTAATTGGACTGCTCCTGTGGTGGTCTGAATCAAACACACCGATGAATGTAAGGCCTCATTTCACACTTGAAGCGTATCCACAGTCACACCAGGAGACAAAACACGTACAGAACACAAATATTTGTTGATCAGTTTCGTTCATTTTCTTCAGGGCCTGAAAAGTGAAGCCAACGTAAAAGTTCTTAAACTCATATGTTTTACGACATGTGACTCCACTTATGTGATGTTGTATTGATTTAAGTAAACACTTTCACAAAGATTTAATGGGCTCAGTCACTGTTTTCACATCATATGAACTCTGATAACATTATGATAGTTATCAGAGTTAGAAGAAGGATTATCCGAGGATTGGTGTTGGAATAAGGACAGCAGAATCACTGAATCATGATCCCAAAGTTATTCTGAAGAATGTATCATGACAGTATTGTATTGTAAGTTGCTCTATGATTGCAGATGAAGCTGATAGTATGAAAGTAGCCTTGGATTTGACCCACGTTGGACCAGATAGCTCCTGTTCTTTGAATGTCCCCTGATCAGTCAGTGTGACTCTCGTTCAGTCCAGTAAAGTGACTTTATTCATGTGGTTTGCTTCATGTATGGTACAGTAATGATGCACTGTGATCTCATTGTGCTTAGTGAGAGAGGGTGTACAGGTGTCATCGTATCCTTTTGGTTCCTGTCTGTGCATCGTGTGTTTGGCTGGATCCATTTTGAACAGATTTGGAGGGCTGACAGCATCCAGGCTAATGCTAATCCTCATCTTTGTGCAATCTTATATAATCTTAAATCTGTTACTGCAGATTTATACACTTTCTGACAGAAAACAGACATTCTTGGAGACCTTTACCCTTAGTAGCTAAATTCAGAATGACACAGGACCAACGGATGGACCTGCACATAATCAGTAAAAAGGAAAAAAAAGTTGCTTCTTCAGTGGGTGTCTTGCATCCCTCAGATGGACTAAAGTATTTGTTCTGCTCTGCAGCACTGGTGAGTTTAGTCAAGTGACTCATGAACCATTTCCACCTACTGGAGATTCTGGTTAGAGGGACCCTCTAACCAGAATCACTGCTGCTGTTCAAGACAGTAGAGTTGGAATTTGGGATGCAACTATCCAACATTCTCTAGTTTGCACTGAGTATGTATTCATGGATGAAACAAGATTAATATAAATCTTTTTTCTTTTTTTTTGAATGTGTTGACAGTCTCATTTCAGCTCAGTGTGACAGTCTTTACTGCACTTTACTGTCATTCACTAGTTTCTCCTTTCTCTGCTCTCACTGTGCATGCACCTGGTCACAGACATGTTGCGTGCAGAGTGGAGCTGGCAAGAGAAATATGAAATGATTAAATCAGTTTATTTAATAACATATGAAATATTCATATCATTAAATATTGTTAAATCAGTTGATGACAGTATGTTATGTTATCACTAATGTAGCAAAAGGTTCCTAAACAAGTGAGAGAGCACAATGCATTGTCATCTGACCACAGTTTGTTTTTAAATGAAAAGGTTTTTAAACATCCACTGAAAAGCTGGCATGACGTAATAAGCACAGTGCAACGTCAAACTGAACTGATCAGATTGCCTATAGATCGTCTTCCTGTCACTGATATTTGATCAGGCCTCTTCAGTCAGGATTGCACTTATATCAGATATGTGATCACAACAGGAGGAGCTAAATGCTCTGTCCATTAACAGAAGTAGCAGCACACCTGAGTGACGCTTGTGTGTAGGAAAAACAGTTTAAAAGCAGACATTTTATACACTAATAAGGGAGTTTAAACCTGTCTATAGCGTGGACTCTACATAAGAGCAGTTGAAGTAAACGTCCCTGTGCCTCTTTTCTCTTAGTTTCTTATTGCTCTGGTGGTTGAGTTGTAACGTGGTTGCAGGCTGAAATTATAGTCACGCATGAGTGAATGTTGATCCGTGTATGAATACAAGCTCTGACTGAGCCAGTGGGGACATATGCCGACACGTGGGAGCTGAGCTGTAGATCACACCATGGCCTCTGAACGCCTCTAGGATCTCCCCCATGATCCATCACAACTGCTACATTTCTTTCTCAGCTAATTAAAAACAGAGGCTATTGTGCTGCTTTTTTGTGTGTCTCCCCTATCCATCAGGTTCATTAAAAAATTTGGCATGTTTACGAGTCAGATGCTACCGGGTCATCGTCGCAGCGATGTGGAGGGAGGAAACGATGTGTGAAAGCGATACACTTGTTTGAAAAAGCTTGTCAAAACAGAGCCCATGGAGATGTCCATCTTTGGGGTGTTTCTTCAAAGGAATTCAATTAGTGGGAGTTTTTTGTCTTGCTTCAAGGACCTAGGGAATACAGGGATCCTATCATGCCGATCGCGTCATAACAATCCACTTCAACTTGCCGCACTCTTCGTGCTTGCTCGCAGTGCACTTAAAATGCACAAAGTCAGTCGATGGCGCTTAAGTGTGGCTTCATTTCCTCTGAAAAGAAAAAACTCACATTCGCTCGTTTACATCTGGAGTGCAGGCAAAGCATGAGAATTTGAGCAAGCTTGGCTGCCTCTCATATCCTGCTCAACATTTTCCATTTTTAATTCCTCACCCATTGTCCCCCCCCCCCCCCCCCCCCCTTTTTTTTTCTTTTTTTTCTTTTTTTTCCCTCCTCTTTTTTCTTTTTTTTCCCTCTTTTTTTTTTTCTCTTTTAATCTCTCCAATTCCATTTAGCTCTCAAGTCCATTTAGCCTTTATTCATGAGTTCAGCAGTGCACTGGAGCTCCTCGGTCTATATTTAAAAACCTCACTGCTGAATAAATCGAGCAGAAATCTTTTAATTCTGCCAGCCATCTCCCCACTCCAGAGTTTTTAGAGTGGAGCTGGAGCAGAGCAATGGCAGAGTTAGGTTCCTTTACCAGGCTTCAGCCATACGTTAACCTCTCAGCAGTTATGCACAGATATAATGACTGAGTGAGTTATGTTTCCTCAGACTTTGAAACTGATTTCAGATCACTACTTACAAAGCATGTTAACCGAACATTTCCATTATTTCTTTAAATCAGCTTTGCGTTGCAGTCACTTCACAGCAGGAATATGTGCACAGACCTCCTGATTTGCATTGATGGTGGCCAATCAGCCATGAAATAGATAAGTTAATGGATAGAATTAATAAGCAACTATTTTGACAGTCAGTGATTTTTGGGTTTTTAAAGCTTAAGGATCATTGCCTTAATGTAAAGTTGTGCTGCTTTGTACATTGTGGTAGTGAACTAAATATCTCCTTTGTGTACCGTAATTTCCGGACTATAAGCCGCTACTTTTTGCACGAGCTTTGAACCCTGCGGCTTATTGTCCGGTGTGGCTTGTCTAAGGCTTTTTCATGATTTTTGTGACATTGTAAGAGGATTTGTTTTGGTTTGTTCCGCCATTTTGCCTGGCGGAAAGGCATGTGATCAGACACGGAAAAGAGTGATATGTTGGTCTCATGTCCGTCCGCCAGCCAAAGAATGAACGTACGAATTAGCACGAAAAAGAGACTAGATTAGCAAGCTGGCTCTCGCTGGCCCTGTACCCATATCTGCAGCAGGTTTCCAAGGTGTTAGAACAAGGCAGCTAAGGGAAGTCAGCAAGTCAGATCCATAACTTCAGGATAAGGATTGGCTCTAAGGGCTGGGTCGGTCGGGCGGCGCGCGGCCCACTTTGTGGGGCTCTTCCGAGGCTGGTGTAGCAGTCGCTCCGTTGCCCTCCCCTCCCCCCGCAAGGCGGGCCGCTACTAGCAACTAGCCCGCCCGCTAGCGCTACTAACCCGCTAGCGCTACTAACCCGCTAGCGCAACTAACCCGCTAGCGCACCTGCGGCTTTTAGTCAGGTGCGGCTAATGTATGAACAAAATATGATTTTTTTCATAATTTTAAGTTGTGCGGCTAATATTCAGGTGTAGTCCGGAAAATACGGTAGTACTATTTATATATATATA
>VURO01041987.1:3531-22906 GCA_015108175.1 Pelvicachromis taeniatus
GGAGATAGGGGGGGTGGGGTGGGGGGGGTTTGTGGGGGGTTGGGGTGGGGGGGTGGGGGGGGGTGGGGGGGGGGGGGGGGGGGGGGGGGGGGGGGGGGGGGGGGGGGGGTCTATTAAAGTGCAGGTGACATGATTTGGAAATACAGCGAGGACCGCTCTCGTGAATAGCAATATGTTAATCAGCAGCCACACAGACTGGGAAGAGCTTTCTTTAATAATGTCATATAAGCAGCCTGAGTTAACTTTCTATAACTGCCTCGGTTCTATTAACCAGCACATGATGTGTTTTGCTTGGTTTTTGTTTATCGCAATAAAAATATCTGAAGTTGGTCTTTTTGCTGAAAATATAAAGAGATACTGAAATTGTTACGGTGATATAAATAAAGCACTCTCCTGATCTTTATTCAGGCTCACGCCTGATTAAAGTTATAACTTTATTTATAAAGCGCTTTCAAGCACAGCGCTGAACAGTTAAGATAAAAGTAACAAAAATATAAAACCCAATACAGAACATGAAAAACAGCACAATTTAAAACTAAAACAACATCAGATAAAGAAAAATAGGATACACTGAACATGTGTGTCTTTAACGTAGCTTTAAAAACCTCCACAGAGGACGCCTGCCTGATATCTTGAGGGAGGCTGTTCCACAGAAATGGGGCACGAAACGAGAAAGCACGCTCTCCGATAGTCTTCTTTCTGACTTTGGGGACGTTTAGAAGGCCAGTGTATTAACATACTTTTGTTTTTCACATTTCTAAAAGTCAGCTGCCTTTCAAGTTGCATTGTGTGATGTTGGGGTGCCAGATTTTGGGGGGCATGACTTCTTAATTTGGAACTGTTCGATGGATCCAAATACAGACATGGAGGTCTGAGCAATACGAGAACGAGCACGAACGAGTTTATCGGGTTTTATTTTTATCACAGTCTGTCACAAACATGCAGAAATATCTGGGAGCCATCCATCCATCCTTTCGTCCGTACATCCATCCGTCCGTCCGTCCTTCCTTTCGTCCGTACATCCATCCATCCGTCCATCCGTCTTTCTTTCTTTCTTTCTTTCTTTCTTTCGTCCCAGCTTATCCCAGCTGTCTAGGGGCGAGAGGCGGGGTACACCCTGGACACCCACAGTCACACCTATGGACAATTTAGAGTTTCCGATTAACCTATCCCCACAAACTGCATGTCTTTGGACTGTGGGAGGAAGCCGCAGTACCCGGGGAGAACCCACGCAAACATGGGGAGAACATGCAAACTCCCATCTGGGAGCCACTGATTTAAAATAAAATGCTCATATGGTAAATGCTAATTCATCTGGCATTTGAGCTTGTAGAGTATTAAATCTTTTAAAAGCTAAACGATTCTTGAAGGACTTGAACTCACCATCTAATCGCTGGAAAGTGTGAAAATCGCTGTGCATCCTCGGGAGATATTGGCCCGACAAATATCTCTTTGGGATGTGAAGAGATTTCTCATGAATGCCAGGGAACCGTAAATATGTCACATTAGTGTCATTTCAACATGACTGATTTCTGACAACAGTATTATCGCAGCGTCACAGTGACTCACTGAACACTGAGAGACTGTGAAGTCAGCATTCAGCAACTCAACTGCAGTTTTGCAATTTAAATAAACTTTTTTCTTGAAATATAAACCAGATGGGACGTGAGACCATGTGTTAATGTGTGAGCTTGATCTACACTATATGGACCAAAGTACTGGGCTGCCTACAGCGTGAGCCGTGGAGCCAACAGCTCCCTGTGCACAGTTTGTTTAATGCAGAACATTTCAAACGCTGCACATAGTGTGCAAGTTACCAGAATTTGGCACAATCAGCACTTAGTGACGCCACTCTGTAGCTTCACATGGCGTGTCACTTTGTGGCTAAGTTCCGCTTTGCACTAATATCACTTACTGTTAATGGTGATCAGCACTCTCCAGTCAGGGAACTGCATCCTCTTACCTGCTTTATGAAAGCAGACTGCACGGCGAGGATACACCTGCTGCAATGGGACGAGAAAATGCTCAATTCAAAGTTGAAGAAATGTGGACCAACACTGTAGATGAAGACACAGGAGAGACAAAGAGTCAATCTGTCCTCCCCAAAACTGAGGAAAATGTCAAAGTATGTCAAAGATGAGTTCCTTTAACAACAAAGTTCTCATGTAGAAAGTTTTATGGTCAAACTGCATGAAACAGTCTGTGGTGCAGATCGAGTATGGTAGCTGTACAACGCTCCGGAGTAGAGGAGCAACCATGACTACACTATAGTGGCTGTATACAGGCACACGAGCCAGTCTGGTCCTTTCCCTACAGTCAGCAGTGAGTCCTACACTGTCTGCAGGTTTGATGTGAAAAACTACAAGAACTACAACAGGAAACAGGAAGCAGGATGAGGAGCAGGGCAGAAAGAGGTGAGCAGTGTTTCTTTCTTCCACTAGATGTCAGTGTTGCTCTGTATTTCCTTCCTACAAAGGTCGACAGCGTCAGTCTCATTCATGTATTTGGAGCTCTTATTTTTTATGTTTGCCCCCCCCCCCCCTCCTCCCCTGCATCTCTGCCCACCTCTGAGTGTCTTTTTCATCTGTACATGTTTCACTCCCGCTTGTCTAACCTCTGCTCTTCCACCCCGTCCTCATCGCTGGCCTCTTTTTCTTGCTTGTTTTCCCCGCTCCCTCTTCTTTCTCTCTTCCTCCACTCGTCTTCACCCTTAACGGACCTCTCACTTTATATCTTTCTCCTATTCTTTTTTCTGCCACAGGTGAATGGTCTTCATGTTAAGGTCAGAAGGAAGTTTAGCTGAACGTTTACTTGATTATCTTCATCAACAGACTGACTGCAGGAATCAGTCAGTCACAATATGTTCACTGTGATACAAAACGGGATGACGATGTTGTCGTCATCTTCTCCAAACACGACATCTCAGTGTACTTCAGACCCAGCCACACACTCGGACACACACTCGGACACACACTCGGACACACACTCGGACACACACTCAGACACACACTGGTTCATCCCAAAGACAAACGTAACAACGTAGTGTAGCTGCACAGTGTAGCGAGGAACGCTACAAACAGCCACTTCACAAACGCACAACATAGAAGAGCCACCTCGACGGGACAACACTCAGCTGTCCATCTGCATCCAAAGGTCAAAGGTCACTCTTTGAGGACGCCAACGTTCACATGTTGGACAGAGAAGACAGATGGTTTGAAAGAGGAGTGAAAGAAGCCATCTATGTCCACTGTGAACGGCCATCTTTGGACAGAGGGCGGGGCTTACGACACCAACTGTCGGCCATCTTTAATCCAGTCTGAGATTTGTGATTTTTTTTGGTATTTTGTTTTGTTTTTGTAAATTTAGTAAAGTTTTATTGTAAATTTACCTGTTTTTTCAGATATTTGTACATTTTTTCTAAAGTTGACAAATTATTTTTGTAAAATTGCCAGATATTTTTACTCGATTCTTCTTGTAATTTTGCATTTTTTTCCTTGTAAATTTATCGGTTAGCTTGTAACGTTAGCAGCTTTGGTGTAATTTGCTCGTTTTGATCACATAAATATGCCATTCCTCCTTAATGCTGTCTTAGTGCTCTTCAACAGGGCAAACGTCATGGCAACAATCTGAGGGACGTAAATATTTCTAACACTTAATAAGTTGACAGTTAAATAATTAAACAGCTGAAGGGCATGCCGTGGGGGGCTCTGCATGAGGAGGAGGAGGAGAGCCGCGTCTGCTGTCTGTCATTTGTCTGTTTGTTTTTTGATATTTGCTCACGCTGGACTCGGACTGCAGATCAGTTCAGGTAGCCCCGCCCACTCAAAGCGACAGGAAACTAGGTGAGACAAAAAGAGGACGTGTTAGAAAAGGCTAATTAATTTCAACCTGCATTTTAAACTGTGTGTGCAGATGAATCAGCTGCTCTGAAAACGTTTAACGGCACTGATTCTTCAGCCTTGTGCCAAATATTTCATTTTTGTTAAGAGAGCCTGTGAGTAGATTATTGTTATGTTGATGTTTTATCGCCTTTATTGTTTAAAGACGCCATTCAAAGTTCCAACATACATATACTCTTCCACTAACAGATGATGTAAAAAAACATGAAATATAAATAAATGTTGGCATTCAAGGATTTAAACGAAAGTTTTACTGTTTTTTTACCAAAAACATTCAGTTTAAAACGATCCACGACCTTTATCAGCAATTATGAAAACGTCTGAAGCTTTGAGAAGCTTCCACTTCCACTGTGACACAGTAACGTTTTGTCCTCCTGCCACCTCCAGCACACAAAATACTTTTTCTCATCAAAGTCTTTGCGCTCAGTCCAGAATCATGTCTGCTGGACCACCTGGAGTGTCATCAAATAGCACCAGCAGGTCACCTGGCTCTCCTTTTTGCCTTGAGTTCCAGGTACCATTCAGAGAGTTAGCGTTTAAGCCGAGGTACGTCCTGCTGTGGCGCAGGAGCACTACTCAGGTCCATTACTTGTGGCATATTTTCCCTTCAGGATCAATAAAAGCCAGTAAAAATGATTTTGTCAGTGTTTTTTAAAAACACAGTAAATATATAACGATTGGAGCTCCGTGTTAATTGGGCCAGGTTTGTGGCATGCCCGAGGGGATCCCTGACAGCGCCGCTCGGAGTAACATGAGGTGACTGATGATAATTAGGAGGAAAATAAACACAGCTAAGAGGCATCACCTTCCTCTCTTCCACAGAAATAGTGACACAGTACTCTTAAATTCACTCATGATTTCAGCACCTGTTTATTAGTTGGATGTTAATTCTAACCATCTCGTTTTGTTTGCAGCTCTGGCTCGAGCACGCAACACCCTCAGCTGCCAAGCTTTTGGCAACGGCACGCGTCACCGGGTGCGAGGTAACCTGTCTCCAAGCACGCTCTGACTGCAGTCATTCTCAGTCAGATTACTGAAGCTTTGCTAATAACTGCTGTGTAACATAGAAACAAGTACAGCGACGCGCGAGTCGATGCGCGTTCAGTTCTATTCCTGACACAGACTAATGCCTGTGTGGTTTTACAGTGACATGATCGCAATCATCACGCCATGGTGTCCAACTGTTCCCGTAATGTGACCGTTATTTAAAGAAATACCTGAAGTCGGGCTTTTGTTTTTCTCTAAACCCGAATCTATAAAACGATTTCCCTGATACAAATCTGTCTTCACTCTATGACAATTTGTCTAACGCGTCAATCAGATGACCATCACATCACCTCAAGTGTCTAAAATAATAAGAATTATTTGCATTAAGAAAGAAGAAACTAAGCATTTGTACAGCGCTTTTCTTAGTCATTAAGGACCCAAAGTGCTTTACACTACATTCAGTCATTCACACACTGGTGATGGCAAGCTACATTGTAGCCACAGCTGCCCTGGGGCGCACTGACAGAGGCGCCACCGGGCCCTCTGACCAGCACCAGTAGGCAAACATGGGGTTAGTATCTTGCCCAAGGATACTTGGCATGTAGACTGGAGGAGCCTGGGATCAAACCACCGACCTTCCGGTGAGGAGGTGACCCGCTCGACCACCTGAGCTAAGCCACTAAAACCAGAACATGTGACCCATGGACTGAGGCGCAGCTGTGAGTAGGGTCTGGCGATATAGGCTCAAACACCAAATGGACCATCACAGCCTTACCGTTTTGTTCCATTTGAACAACCTTTTTTTTTTTTAAATTATTTATTAATTTACTTTATTTTCAGTTGTTATACATGGGACAGACATGATTATGGGATAGGAAAAGGAGAGAGAGCGAGAGAGAGAAAGGGAGGTAGGGAGGAAGAGAAAAACAGAGGGGACGAGGGACAGTGAGAGAGGACGAAAAAGAAGAAAAAAAATCCACTGGATCACCTGTTGAGACAAACAAAGAAAAAAACAAGCAAAAGCAACGCAGAGCAACACAACATGGGGACCACAGCAATAGCCCCGCCCCCCCAGGGCATGAAGCAGGTATGGAGGAGATCCAGGCCCCAGACATCCAGAGGTCTAGAGGGCAAGAGTCCAAGGAGGACCACCAGAGGGGCAACACACTCCCAGAGGGAGCCGAGGAGAGCCCCAGATGAGGGGTCACCCAGCAGCCACGGAGCAGAAGCCAGAGGGGGCCGCAGTGACGTGCCCGCAGGCTCTGCACACAACCACAAACACTTGGCACTCACCCAACGTGGAGACAGACATAAATGGACACTGTACACACAATCACACTCCCCAAACATGCTCTACATCCCAGGTCCAGGTACCCTCGCCCCCTGAGGGGGAACTCACACCCAGACCCAGACGTTATCCCCCTCCCTCAGGTGGAAACAAGCAGAAGAGTTTTCACAGAATTCTGCTTTTGTACTTAAAGTCAAAGTTAGCCAGTAATCCCACATGATACAGATACAGGTCATTTTAATGAGGGCTGCAGAGACGAGAGCCACACAGGTCTGTGCAGTCCAGTTCATGAAAGGGAAGTGGCAATTACAGCATGGAGCTGCAAACACAGGAACACGGGCGCTTAATATTCCTTTACCAGCACAGAGCAGTGGCTATAACATAAAACATCTTAGAGAGCACACACTTTGTCTCCGTGTAGCCTTCGTAATGTGGGGAAATGAGTTTTTCATGCCAGGATGAGCAAATGCCACATTGCACTTGTGGGCATCTGAAGGTTTGCAAAGACTTTGGTAAGCAGGACCTTCCAGGAGCTGCGCTGCTATTTTTACTGATTTATCAGTAACAACTGATTTCAGACCTTCTGATCGCTAACCTGGAGCCTTTTTAGTTCCAGAGTTACTATGGTGATATACCTTGGTAAGAAAGGAAAACATCTTAACATTACACCCAGGGTTACACCCTCCCTGGATGAAGCGAAAGCATGAATTCAAAGTTAAAATATTCCTACTTTATTATGTTAATACATATTTCACTCTAGTTGTGAGCAGCTGCAACAATAAAGTACTAGTTTGTAGATGCTGAGTGAATCCATAGGTCCCAAATCCTTTGCATGTAACTCCCCATGTACCGTATTTTCTGGACTACAGAGCGCACCTGAATATTAGCCGCACAACTTGAAATTGTGAAAAAATCATATTTTGTTCATACATTAGCCGCACCAGACTAAAAGCCGCAGGTGCGCTAGCGGGCTAGTAGCGCTAGCAGCGGGCTAGTAGCGCTAGCAGCGGGCTAGTTGCTAGTACCGGCGGGCTAGTTGCTAGTAGCGGCGGTGCACGGCCCGCCTTGAGGGGGGTAACGGAGCGACTGGGTACAGGGCCAGCCAGAGCCAGCTTGCTAATCTAGTCTCTTTTTCACGCTAATTCGTACGGCACTACTTTGGCTGGCGGACGGACATGTGACCAACATATCACTCTTTTCCGTGTCTGATCACATGGGCGGAACAAACCAAAACAAATCCTCTTACGATGTCACAAAAATCATGAAAAAGCCTTAGAAAAGCCGCACTGGACAATAAGCCGCAGGGTTCAAAGCTCGTGCAAAAAGTAGCGGCTAATAGTCCAGAAATTACGATAGTCATTTCCCAGTGTTGTTAAAACTGCTGTAACATTAACATCCTGTTCAATAATAACTCAAATGTCACAAACGTCCTGACAGGAATGGGAGGAGAAGAGACGACAGAACATTGAGAAGATGAATGAAGAAATGGAGAGGATAGCAGAGTACGAGAGAGGACAGCGGGTATGAAAGTCACTGGTTTTATTAGCTGCCACGTGTCATTTTGACATGAATATTACAGACATGGACTTTCTACGGTTCTGAAAGAGGAAAACTATCAGCACTATAATAAAACTTTTCTAACCACTTATTTCTCTTGTAGTTTAATTTACTTAATATAACAGAGATGATGTGTAAATGCATAAATTGTTGTCCAGTGAGACGGCATAGATGGATAGTTATGACTGTACACAGACCAGATGTGATTTTTAATGCCATGTTTTTTTAAAAATTATTATTATCTTAAATTAGTATAACATAAATTTCCCGTAAGATCAAGTGTTATGAAGCTAACTGTCTCTGCTTTGGTCTCACATTTAAATTGTGTGGTTCTTCTGTGCAGTCTTTTTTGTTTTCTTTTTTTAAAAATCACTTTTTAGCGAGGAACTAGTCTGAACTGAACAGAGTCGATCCGTTTCACAGCAGGATGGAGACAAACCGACCCGTAACTTCCTGGATGACCCGAGACGTTCAGGTCCAGCCCCGGACACGGACCGCAAGGAGGGCAGCCGGAGACATGTACGAAACTGGGGAGGGCTGGACTTTGACAATGTGAAGACAGGATCTGAGCTGGAAAAAGAGTGGACTGTGAGTACTTCCTTAAAAATGGGGATCGGGTGGTTCTGTCTTTGAGCATTACCTCTGTTAATAACTTAACCTTTGTCTTTATTTGAACTCCTGTGGCTGAATTATTTACTCTGACTTCTCTGGTCTCTGTAGAGCCGAAGACCTGGTCCCAAAGGCTCTGTGGATATGACGATGTCTATGACCGGCCGGGAGAGAGCCGAGTACCTGCGCTGGAAGAAGGAGCGTGAGCAGATAGATGAGGAGAGATTAGCCCGCCATCGCAACGCCACAGGCCAGTGGAGACGAGAGTGGGACGCACAGAAGACGGACAACATGTAAGAGTTTTTGTCTTTAAAAGTAAACCGAGGTCCCATATTTCCAAAGGCAGCCTCTGCACATCCATTCATCCATCCAGTCACTTTGATCGAGCATCGAGGGGGCAGGAGCCTAAGCAGAGAAACTCAGACCTCTTTCTCCCCAGCCACCTCTGTCAGAGGCCTCTGCAGAGCTCTGTGATAAAACTGTGGCAAAGAAATGGATCAAAAGCTCAAAGTCTAAGAGTCAGCATAGGTGGGACGATCATCTCAGCAGGACTCCATCAGTCAGTCCTTCACGGTAGAGCAGCTGGACAGCCTGCTTGGACTGTGTCAGATGGCATTGAAAGGAGATGCGTCTCGGTAGCAGGGACACCAGAATAAATACAGCAAAGTAGGGCAGAGTGTAGTGAGCCACAGCATTCATAAGGCTTCAGGACAAATGTGTGACTGTCCTTGGTTGGCCCTGCAGAAGTCCAGAAACCCTTCGTGAACATCTGTGTTGTGTGTCTGTGGTGGGAACCATTATTAAGTGTCTAAAATCTGTTAGGTTTACTAAAGCTGTGCTACAGAACTTTATTGACTTTACAAAGATGGAGGGGGAGGGATAAAGATGGCGTGGCAGAGAGGATGCTAACATTTGATGTGTGTGTAACCCTGTGGCTGTTTTCACAGGTTCAAAGAGGACCCACATGCGGCTGCTGAGGGCATCCCATCAGAGGGCGGCAAGAGAGGCAAGTACACACAGCCGCACACCCCCCCCATCGCATGCTGTTGCACAACAGCTGGCAGCACAACACAGCAGCTGGCCCTCGGTCCACCTCCGTGCCTCGCCTTCGCTCGTCTGACACGATGTCACTCCACTGTGTTGATGAATACACGTCAAACACCCCACTCTGTGTGAGACGCAACACAGTCGCCCTCCTGAGTAATTAAGCTCGTTATGTAAATCCTCGCCGTGTTTCCCTGGAGTCCAGATCGAGCTCGCAGTTAAGCCGCGGTCGTTCTCTTCCGAGGAGCCCAGATTTCCTTTATGGTGCTGACTTTCACCATCCCCCAAAAAACTATATTTTCAGTTGCAGTTTAATAATTTGTGGCCTCCGACCAAAGCTCAGTGCATGTTTAATTTATTTTTCTAAGGACTGAAGACTTTATTTGACTCGGCAGAGATTTTAATGGTCTTTACTGTGGCTTAGTAGCAAGATAAACTATGTTTACTGGGCTGCAGTGAGAGTTTGTGTCAAAACCTTATTTCACAGAGAATGTTTTCTGTGTGTGTGTGTGTGTGTAATGTGTTTGTGTGTCCTCTCTGCAGCGCGGGGGCATATCTCTCGTACAGGGCCTCGGGGCAGGGCCTCAGGTTAGACCACAGCATGGGCCTGAGTGTGTCTGTGTGAAGCACAGCAGCTGCACCCAAAACCAGCCTCACCCCTAACTCACATGCCTGACTCACCCTCATGATGACGCAGTCCTTAATGATGTTATAATCAGCTTAGTCCACTATTGATATCAGCGTTTAATTCCACTTTTTTTTTTTAGCTCATGTTAAGACTCGCGGCCTGTAACAAGAATCTTTGTCTTATCTGGCTTCACTGAAAAGCTGACTGTAGTTACAGCTGAAGTATGCAGGGTTCAGTTACCTGAACAGGTCGTTGAATGCAGCCATTCCTGTACTGTGAGGTTTTTTGTTTTGCTTATTTATTTATTCAAACTAGTTAGTAGGCTTACATGCAGAAAGGTCGATGCTTAGGTGTCCTGTGTAAGGATTACAGGACTGTTTTAGTAGTATCTTACTGTTTAATGAACTTGAAGAAGGAGTACAGTTGGATCTTAAGGATCTTTCTGTTATTGATTCATCAGGGAAAGATGTTTTTTTTTTTTTCTTCTTCAAACTAAAGTCCCTCATACTGTCCGAGATGGAAAAGCACGAGATCATGTTTGCAAATGTTATTTTACCAGGGAACTGATTGGTCAGTAGGCAGTAGTTACCATGATCCACCTCCTTAACCCGGAGTTAAAGCTGAAGTAAACGTGCTTCATATTGTAAAGCGCCTTGAGGCGACTGATGTTGTGATTTGGCGCTATATAAATAAAATTGAATTGAATTGAATTGAATTGAATATTAACCTTCAGAGTCCCTGATGTGAATTTTGACTGCTTTCATGTCTAAAGTCACAGACGTTGTGATGAGAGGACAGCTCTGAGCTTTGTGTGAGCAGCTCTACTCTAAAACACTTCAGATGCTCCTGCCTGCACACGCAGCAACCTCAGGATGTCCAGCAGTGTTTGTGGATAGTCCTCAGCTTTTGTTGCCTTCGGCTTTGGCTGTGTGCATGTCCTCACTGTGATACCCCCCCGACCCCAGTTTATAATTTCTGGATTGACTCACGTGTCCTCTTCAGTCTTGTCGCCTCACTGATCCCTTCTTTTATCTGTCTCTTTCTGACCTTTTAATGACATCCTCTCCTCTCTCCCCCGTGGAGCTCTTATCCTCCTCCCTCGTCTGAGCGTTTGGTCTCTGACCTTCTCCTCGGCTCTTCTTCCCTCTCTGACTTTGACTCTTTCCCACATTTCCACATGTTTCTTTATTTCTACTGAGGTCATTCCATAAAAGAATCAACCGCATCCTTAAAAAAAGGGCACATGTGATCATCCCCAAGTCAGCAGCTTTTAATGTGCAACATATGGAAAAATTGGCCTTTAAATTGACTATGAAAGTGTGTCAGACACATATAAACACAAAGCGTTGGTGCAACTAGGCTGCTGGCCAAAACAGGTTAAAGCATGTGGAAGGTCTCCTTTTTTTGACACTTGGTTTATCTTCCAACTGTGATTCTTTGTGTCAAACCAAGTCATCAGATTGGTCCCATGATGTTGATGCGGGTCATAAGAAATGTTATAAAATCAAAGATTTTGGCTTCAGTTTGTGACGCTGAAAACTTAACGTGGATATCTCCTGAGACAAAATATTGGAAATAAAATAATTTTTGACCTTTTTTCCCTCCATTAGCTGCTCACCTAATCAACACCTTCCTCTCACATCCCTTCCATTCAACATCTCTCTTTTTTTCTTTCACTCAAATTTCCAGTTGTAACGATCTAAAGGAGTCCAAATCGAGGTGGTTTTAAAATGAGGATGTTTTACTCGCAGTCATCCCTCATCCTCTTCATCTTTAAAATCTTTGTCTCATGACATGATTGATGGCTTTCTCAGAGCCATCAATAATAATACACACCTGGCTCAGACGCACTCTCAGGAGGCTGACACAGCGGCACAGCAGCTGTCACGCAGGCTATGACGTTAACTCGCAGACCGCAGCAGAGGCGGAGGAATCAGTGGAGGCTTTTTTTTTTTTTAATTGAATTTTTTTATTTTTATCATTACTAGATGGACTTTTACATGCTTGGACGCTTTCCAACAGACAGCCAGTGGCATAAAGACATGTTAATGACACAACGCGTGGCTCCTCTTCATCTTGAATGTTTATTTCTTACTTTAAAAACTACTCCTGTGCTCCACTTTTGAGCGGTGATGATGAAACGTCCATCTCCTGCTTTCTGCTTTTTGAGATTAAACATCACAGCAGTACAAACTTGATTTTTACTCACCATCGATGTCTCCTTCAGATGACAGTAAGCGACCTCCCAAAGCACCGACGTTTGGCGACTTCCTGTCCCAGGGCAGGACCCAGGGGCCGAGGGGCGACCGGGGCAGAGGAAGGGGCCGAGGACAGAAGCAGAGCTACAGGTAAAACTTTTCTCACCGTCAGCTGACAGATCCGTTTATTTTATTTACTTTTGAATTCCTCATCACAAACAAAGCTGTTCTGCAGTGAAGAAGCTGAAATCTCAAACACTAAAGTGACTTTTAAACTAGTTGTACTGTTGATACTTTCTAGAGGTTGTTAGTGTATATTAATTTTTTCTTTAAAAGACATGTTCCTCATTTTTCCTTTTTAATAAACATTATAACAGCTCTTTTTGAGAATGGTTTTGGTGCGATGTCCACTGAACCCTTTATTCTGAATCTTTTCACAGCATGCATGACAACCGCTGGGAGGGGGAGAAGGAAGAGGAGGAGAAAGAAAAGGAGGACAAGACGAAGAAAGAAGAGAAGATTAAAAAGAAAGACAAAGAAGAAGAAAAACCTAAACCTCCTACAGTACAGAAGGTAACGGGTTCTTCTATGAATAACAAAGTATCTGTCATGTTGACCGTTACTGTGAATTTTTTCTGGAGTGGGACATGGCGTGGAAAGTCTGAGAACCGCTGCCTTTAATGCTGCTGCCGCTCCAACCAAACAGCCCCAAAACAGGCATTCGTTGCAGGATTAAAATCACTAACTCTTTGCTTCCATCTTTCCTTAGGTGGAGGAGAAGAATGGAGAAGGAGAGGATGATGACGAATGGGAGGATGCCAGTGACGATGGGGAATATGAGGAGGCGAGCGACTCGGAGCACAACTCCAAAGCCGACGAGAAGAAGGACATCGGAAAGGAGAAGCAAGCAAAGAGCAAAGAGTCCTCCCCAAAAACTCCCAAACCTTGTTCTCGTCAGACATCAGCAGGAAGTCCCAAAGATCAGCGGACTCCCAGGCCGAAGGTCCACATCCCACCCCCAGCGGCCGCTCAGGAGTCTTCCGAGGGAGGCAAACCCCTCAGCCCTTTCTCCCCGCTGGACGGCCACCAGCCTGTGTTAGACTGGGGGGATGAGATGGAGTTGCTGTCACCCAGAAGCAGCATGGGAGGCGAGAGCCCGCCGAAACCCTCCGGCGTTGATTCCAGCCCCCCACAGAAGAAGGAGGAGCAGCAGGAGGAAGAGATCAAAAGCCAAGCTGCCAGCTCCAGTGAACCTGCCGAGTCACAGAACGAGGAGCATGCAGGTAGAATAGTTACCCCACTGTGAGACCATAACAGGAAGTTATTGTAGCAATTATCTGAAGCTTCTGCACATGTGCTATACCAGTGTTAACATCAAATAATATCCCAGGTGGCTTAAACTCAATAAATCTGATAAATAACGTGGATTTATCAGTTAATAATACAATAACATCTTCTGAAAGCCATTTGTTAAAGTTAGCATTTGTGCAGGGCTATAAAGAGAAGAATCACTGATGCAATTTTACGTGCGTTAATGGGACAATCACAGGAACTGAAATGTAGGAGGGGAATGATGGAGAGCTGTGTTAGAGCCTTATCAGAGGAGCGAAACAGCGCTCCAAGAATCCTGAATGTAAAGCTTACAGGGAGTTGTGCATGTCCAGGAGGAGGCTCGGGACATGCCGGAGAGATCACATCTCTCGGCTAGTTTAGGAACGCCTTGTCTCCATGGAAGAGTTGGAGGAGGTGGCCGGGAAGAGGGAAGTATTATAGTAAATATTAACTAAATGATCTTAAACTTGTAAAGCTTCAAATGCTGCAGGAGTGATTGACATCCTGTCTTGATTTCTTTGCTTCAGGCAACTTTAATGTTGTTCTGAAGGCTGAACTTTTACTTCTGTGTCACTTCACTTCAGCCAGAGTTTTGAAGCTGGTGAACATCTCACCCAGTAAGTCGGCAGGACTGTCTCAACGTAGGACTTTGTAACCATTCAAACAGGATGTCCTGCAGCATGTCTCCCTGCTGCACCTGGGTGATGCTGCTGCACCTGTGACCCGTAGTGCTCGGTGTTTCTCCGAGACCTTTAGGGACGATTACATAATGAATTATTTTGTTGTTTATGGAGAAAGACAGCCCGTTTTAAATAATTTTAACATTAGGCAAGGTCACGTTCAGGTTTTAATCTGTTAAATGGACAACCTGCAGATTTTCAGTTTGTTTAAGTCAAAGATTCAGTCAATGAGGGGAAAATACTCATACCTCTCTCTTATTTTCTTACCTTGTCTCTTCTGATTTCTCTTTTTCTGCCTCCATCCCAACTCCTCTCTACTCTCCTTTTTGTTTCCTTTCCTCATCTTGACCTCTTCTCTCCATCCTCGGTGCTCAGCCGTTGATGTTTCGTCTCCTCCAGAAAAAGTTGAAATCCAGGAGATCCAGGTGACTGTGTCAGAACCTGATTCGGTCCCTAAAGACTCACCTACTGCGCTGCCATCTGACCCCGCCCCCTCTGAGGTGAACGTGGACGAGGATACGCCGCCAGTCCCGTCACAAGGTAATAAAAAAATATTAACCCCTCAAGATAAAACAGACCAGGCTGTTTTCATCCACTGCACCCTGAACTTTCTTGGACTCGCCCAACAAGCGTGTGTAATATCCAGACGTTGTATTAGGCTGTGAGCTGGTCTTTTATGGGCCTCCTACATGTTCTGTCCACGCATCTGCTGCACCTAAACCACACGGAGCGTTTCCGATGGTGCAAACGTGTGCGAAATGTGTGCGACTATGGAAAGTTTTCCAACCAGATTCTCCTGAAAATGCCAAAAACTGACACGTTTGTGACGCTTGTATCTTATTGACACATATCAGTGTGCCGAAAACTCAAAGAATATCTCAGCCTCAGGTGCTACAAGAGAATTTGGAGATTTTCAACTATTAATTCATTTATTTTTTTTAAATTAAAGCTACTGTCACACTAAGACAACAGTGTTTGGAGACGGTAGCATGAGCTGAACTATGTCAGCCGTGTCCAACGAACTTCTGATGATGTTACTTTTGTAATCGTTGCTTCGAAGGCGGCGACCACGTCTGCGAGTGCTCGTGGTCAGTTTCATCAGAACGATGATAAGACAGTTTGTCATCAGTCGGCTCAGTTTGCCATTGAATTAGGTAGAATTTGAGCTGTTATATTAAATATAACCAGAAAACAACCAGCTGGCAGAGAGTTAAGTCCTCTATCGATTCATTTTTTTTATTGTTTAGTTTTTATTACATTTAACTTAAAAAAAAAACTTTCTTTAGAAAGTAGGAACGTTCCACACTGACAGTGCTGCGGTATAGTGAGGATCAGCGAACCACATCCCAGCAGCAGCTCTAATCCAGCTGCATCAGGAGGATTAATCCAGGTGCTTCTAATCTCCCACAGCGTCTGAAATCCTCCCGCACCACTTTGCAGTTCAGCTAAATTTTAACTGATGTTAATCTCGATTCTAGCAATGCCTCCGAAAACTGCAGAATTTTTAGCTTGTCACCCAACAACAGCTGATTCGACGCAAGCTGGACCCGGCAGTTTATTTATCTCTAATTGCAAAGCTAAATTTAATGAGACTGATGAGACTCGTGTGCTCAAAGGATTTTAAAGGCTGAGTCTAGAGCACTGCAGGACAGGATTTTTACTTCTCTAAAGTCATCACAGCTGCAGTTATTTTATCTTTTTCGTGACAAGAAACGGGAGGAATTAAAGAGGAATTAATGTTGTGGATGCAATGAAAGTATAGGAAGCAGGAAACTGTCTGCTCACATCAAAGGAGCAGAGGAGAACTGCTCTCCCCTTGTGTTTTTCCTAACGTAGCCCCACGCTGAATGACACTGTTGCTTTGCAGTGGAAATGAGTGAGTCCTTTTTTTCCACACGTTGGTCTGCACTTGAACAGCTTTATTTCCTTTGAACATACGATTTTATTTCATTCTGAATCGAGCTTTGTTGCCTTTTTCTCTCTGACGGCAGACAAACCCGACTCCCCGCCCGCCCCCTCCGTCCTTGAAGCCGAACCGAGCTCGCCTGAACCCTCAGCAGATAAAGACGACAACACGCCGCCTGCTGAGAGCGCCGCTGCTCCAACAGCAGAAACAGAGCAGTCCTCAGAGCAGCCGTCCTCAGGTGCGGTACTTATCACCGACTTTGAGACGGTGGCTTACTGTAAGAAATCCCCTGTGCACCTCTAACGCCTCCTCACACTGTGCTCCTCTTTTTTTTTTGTGTGTGCTGGTTTTCATTTCCCTCGTGGTGTGGCTCTCTCACTCTTTTTGTCTTCGCTCCCTTATAAATAAATCATGACGGGTGCTGCTTGGTGGCCTGACAAACCCAAAGATAGCTCTACACGCTTACACAGCATTTTGCCTGCTTTTTCCCCCCCCCTTATCTGACCTGCAATGCTACCACCTCCCTCAACCGATCAGGACCCACTTCCTGTTTTGAAACTCCTCCCGGCTGTCTTCCTGCTCCTCCTCTGATGGACTGAAACTTTTAACTCCACCTCCTTTGTTGGATGTACTCCCCGTGTGCTGTTCCTCCTCTTCCTGTTCTTCCCCAGCATGTAAAACCTTTTGTTTTCATTGTTTTATGGCTGTAATGAAATTGCTGCTGCTTGATGCACGGCCTGCCTTACCAAAACCTTTTATTCTGTCTCCTCCTCTTATTTTTTTTGTGTTGATGTGAGTGTGTTAATCACATAATATGTTCAGAGTGCATTTCCTGTCTTGCCTGTTTTGCAGTGGCATCCGTGGAACCGGATATTTTCAGATAAAAAGACATTTTATAAGCGATCTAAAACTGCTGCGTCGTTGTCAGTCAAAACATTCAAACTCAAAAGTATCCGTTAACGTGCTGATCTACCCATCAACAATCCCAGGAGGGAAATCTGCATAATTCAGGCCTCAGGCGCCGAGTTGTTGGTGAACGCTGTGCACAAATCTGGGCTTTAGATGGTACATGCACTGAGAAGTTGGTGTCCCGGCCAACACGGAGGATATCTTGTATGTAAGCAGAGCCAAATGAGCTCCATTAAACTCTTAGAAGGTTGTCTTTCTGCTCTGTGGATTGGTTAGTTTTAAGCGTGATAGCTTTGTCGGATCGGGTTTGCGCCGCGTTTTTATTTTAGACTAAAATATCGTGATAATTATTTGATTAGTTGTGTACAAACATGCAACTAAATCGTGCACGCTTTGACTTGTGTTTTTTGTTTTCTTTATGCTAGGAGTATGACGAAAACAGTGGGTGCATTGACAACTGAGCAGTACTGACATCTCATATCTGTCAGCAACAGCAAAGATGATGATGTAAGGGCGGAAAGTGGGGGGAGGGGCTTCTTAAAACCTTATTTTGGGGCAAAGTCATCGACGGTTTTAACCAGTTTTTATCTGATTGGTCTGTTGATTCTATACATGTGTTTTTGTTTTATTATTTGAACACGCATTTATATTAATTTTACTTTTTAAAACATCTGCATAAGCCCAGAATTTCACAATCAGTGCATCCATACAACAAAGTTCCCATCAGCCTAACCAATAATGTGTCTTTGGTCCTAATTAATCCCCATAAATGGACACGAGAGAAGCTCAGAAAGTCTTCTGCTGATGGGTCATGTTTGAGATGCAGGTTCTTTTTGGATGCACAGAGTAAACACTCCCAGTCTGGGATCCAATCAGCTATTTTCTGATGCTAATAAAACCTGATTAAAAAGCCGTTGTTATTAGTTTTTCTTTTTAATAATCTGCATCCGTAAACTCTGCCCCGAGGACAGAAATGGAAATCCTTCCCCAGATATCAGCTGGCTGCACAGGAAACCCAGAAAAATTGCCCGCCAACTCCAGAGGCCTAATCATCAGACTATCTGGGTTCTCCGATTATATCCTAATTACCACATGCTTAGCATGCCTAATATGATCACAACACGGATTGGAAACTCAAAACATAAGCAGCTCCTAATCTTGGTGAAGCTTTGATGGTTCCTCTTTGCCATGAATGTAGCTGAGCGCCTGCTTCAGAACTGGTTTCTGTTCGTGTCTCTGTTCAAACCAGTGATTCTCAGACTGTGAGTTCGACCTTTAATTTACTAAAACTGTATCGTAGATCTCTTTTTGTTGTTCTGGTGTTGAACATGGAAGAAAAAGTGAGAACAACTGGTTTAAACTTGCTTTTTTTCCTGTGTGTTTGAATAACACTGTGCTCCTTATGCCCATTTTCTTCATTCAATGTGACACCCTTCATTACTGCTGGGGTTGATGGGAGTACATCGCGCCCTTATATAGGTGATAGCCCATTATATTACCACTTGTGATTACTTGGATCCAAAGCACTTCATGGTGCCGTGAGTCATGCACCGATGGGACGAGGAGTCACTCGCCATCGTCTGAATCGATGTTTTTCACATTTCCGTCCGTTCGTCTGTTTTTCTGCACACTGTGGTTTAAAAGTGAGCTAAGTGGATAAACCACATGCTGGAGGAAGTCCAGTCATTAGCGCTGTCTCTGTACCCATTTATCTTGGGGCTGCGGTGTTATCACTTCGGCAAATGGCAACGCTTTAAATAATAAATATTTCCTTTTCTGTAGAACTGCCATAATGTGGAAACAGAGTTTGAAGTCACCGCGAGTTGGGCTTAAATTCAGATGGCACGATGAAAGCTTCAAAAGATGGAAAGGCGATCTTTGGGCGTCGTGTTAATCTCATAAAGTAAAACCAGAGCAGAAGTTAATAAAATGGTACAAACTGAAGGAGGCCTGTTACTCTTTTCCTCATTATCCTGATACGACGTGGGGCGTTAATCCTAAAAATGGCCGAAGTTTCAAAAACTTAGTTGCTCTACGTGTTCTTTTTCAGACGGGTGGGTTTTGGGTTGTTTTTGGTGTCATGTGACACCATAGAAAGTATATGATCATGCCAGTAACAGAAGCTCCACCCATTTTTCTTATGCTGGGCAGCCAATCAGAAGAAAATCTTCTTAAAATTGGTAGAAGCTAAAAGAAGTTAAATAAAAATACAGATAAATTTGAAGTGTGAGTCATACAAAGCTCCTTTATTAAAGTCCAGAAATAAACATGGAGCTGGAAATGAGGAGAATAGTTCCACTTAACACAACCAAGATGCTCTTTACTGATGCTCTGAGGA
>VURO01041987.1:23702-50802 GCA_015108175.1 Pelvicachromis taeniatus
TTTTTTTTTTTTTATTTTTATATATTTTGTTTTTTGTTTGTGTGTGTGTTTGTTTGTGTGTGTGTGTGTGTGTGTGTGTGTGTGTGTGTGTGTGTGTGTGTGTGTGTGTGTGTGTGTGTGTGTGCTGGCGTCAGGGTGGAGATCAGGAAACCAGGGAAATTAGAGGCACAATTAAGCTTTTAAAGGCTTTTGAGAGGAAATGAGCTACAGCCTGCTGGACAGATGATGGGGCTGATACAGTGGAGGCCGTTTGAAGTCTGATTGAATTAAATCGTGTGATGTTGCTGAGGCTCCAATGTAGAGAGGTTGAATTGCGCAAATCACACAAGTATTGGCAATCGCCAACATTAAAACACAAATACATGGTTATAGCAGTGTTTGCAGAAAGTGCTCTGCAAATACTGGAAAGAGGTTCCTGTACAGTTAGATAGAGAAGCTAATGACTCTCCACCAACACCACTAAGAAACACATTCAGCACAGCCAAGTCTGCTATTTATTAATACGTAGCTTAACAAGTCATGGAAACAACATTCAGACACGGGCTGTTTGCACTCTTGGTAATGTTTATGGATTGTTGGAAAGAGTCAGCTGGCCGAGTGAAACCTCCCGTCGTCTAAAATTCTCGAATCCTTTAAAACCTTTTTACCTCCGTTTATTAAAACAGTCTAATTTCATAAGGTTTTAAAATTCTGAACCAAATGTGAAGAAACAACCACTCTGACTTTATATGAACACCTGCGTGTATCGCGTTGAAAAGAGAGCAACTGAAGTCGTGCTGTGTTTGAGCTGTACTTTTGTGCAGTGCCATTGTGTACCACAAGGTGGTGCGGTAGATGGGTGTGACCTTTTATTAAATTCAAAATGTCATTTTGAAAAATATAAAAAAAAGCTCATTAGGAAAGGGAAAGAAATATCAGATGTTAAACGACAGACAAGAAGTAAAGTGGAATAGCAGGAGTGCTACTGCGTCCCTCAAACCACGCTGCTCATGAGAGGGAACTACAGCAAAAATCAATATTGCCTCTTTAGCTTGCGGATGCTTTAGCCTCTTTTTCCATTAGTACCTACTTTTTTATTTTTGTGAACGACAAGCTCTCATGACCCATCAAGTGACGCTACTTACCAGCCAATCGGTGGCATGCAGTCTGACGACGTCACATTTTAGTATCTGCTCGGATCGCTCGGCATCCCAGTACTAAAAAGTACCTGCTACCAGGTACTATCGCCTGATGGAAAACCCTGAAAACTGTGGCGAGTCGTGCCCAGTAGGTACTAATTGAAAAGGAGCTTTTGTGTGGTTCAAAATATGTGTTTGGTGATATTTGTTGAGATGTTTAAAACTAGTTTCCATTAAAATATGCACTCGGCGCATGGTCACTTTTCTTCTGTGGCTCTGTGACCACAACTTTATCAACATCTGCACAGGAGAGGTGAAAAAGAGTGCTGGCTGGGCGGAGAAGGTGGAGTTGGTTTGGACATGTGAAGAGGAGGGATAGGAGCTGCCAGGTGGGAGGAAGACCTCAGACAAGAATAATAGTTGTAGTGAAGAAGGTCAAGCAGAGGGTTGGAGTGACAGGAGGAGGATGCTAGAAAGAGGCGATCTGCTATGGTGACTCTGAAAGAAGAAGAGGAGCACGAACTCATGACAGGAATGGGAACCGAGGAGGAAGAAAAGAGAGTTTACTGTCTGTGTGGTGACATCATTTCCTGAGTGGTTGTGTCTCCATGGCATCAGCTGGAAGCAACATGAACAATGAACCCGCTCAATATGAAAATGTATTAAACTGCCTCTCAGATTTAATTACTCATTAACTGAAAGCGCCGGGACGCCGTTCCGGATCTTTCCACACTACTTTAACTGCTTCCCTTATCTTTCCATCTTAGTGGGAATGTGCCATGTCGGGGACATGAAATCAAACCGCTGTTTGTGACTCAGGGATCAGGATGTGTTCTGATCTGCTCGGAGCCTTTCTGCAGCTGCAGGAGATGTGACGATTTCTGAGCTGCAGAGTGGCTGAAAACACTCGTGATGGCTGTAAATGTTCAGCCTTTATAATAGTCTGAAGTGCTTTGGGTAAAAGTATTAGTGTGATGTACCACCCCAGCACAAACACACACCACACACTTTTAAAAGTCCTCTTTTGTTTGTATCAACAGAGTGAAGCTGCAGCACGTCTGAGGATGGATGGATGGATGGAGGAGGAGGAGATGGCTGCATCACACTACTCATCTGTGACCACTGCATATCTGAATTTGTTTAAAAAAAAAACGGGGGGTAAAAATGACTTCATCCATGATGAGGAGGTGGAGGAGGAGGGAGTGTGCATCGCCTCCACCGGCCGACCTCTTCTTAGCGCTCTGATCAAACGCCCCCTCACCTCTCTCTGTAGTACTGAGACATCAAAAGTAAAATGTCCATCAGTGTCTTGGTTTAAAAATGGCGACTTCTCTCTACAGACTCGTTTTCTCTGCTCTGAGAGAACATCTGTGTTCATGTGTATGAATGTTAGCACAGGAGGTTATTTAAGACACGCCAAAGGGGGAAAAAGTCACGGTGGATTACTTCACTGCATCCTTTTCATCCCCACTGATCACCCCTTAACGAAGAAGGCGGCTGCTGAGCACAGCCTGTGTAAGGTCGCCGTGGTCTCCCCTCTCAGGACCAGGACCCTGAGTTTCTCCATAGAAAATAGACGATCATTAACCTCCAACTTCCTCAGTGATTGATTGGATTCACTGATCGTATTAGCCGATCGTCTGCAGAATGGGGCGATCTCCGTCCTGTTCTAACATAATTACAGGAAACAAGAAAATGGTGATTGACACAAATATTGACCAAGGCTTAAACTGACATCCAGTAAGAGGATCTGAAGCACATTAATCAATGAAAAACAAATCTGCCGTTTCCTCAATTATATTTTCTTGATGCTGTGGAAATGAAAAGGCAGGATTACAGCTGCCAGACCCAATTCATGTTGAGCCTTAAGCTCGCTTCTTTCAGGGTATTTAGCGCCGATCACGTTCGCCGTTTCCATCGCGGCGATTCCAGCTTTTCTGATTTGTCCTAAAACGTCACCCTGTAGTTCCACCGCTTCATTTTTGTAGTAGATGGTGGCAGTAAAACGGCGCCCTTTTTACTCTGAGGACAGTCGCCATTTTAAGTATCAGGCACAGAGGCTCGATCTGAATGGTGACGGCCTTTTAACCCTCTACTGCACGCATCGTTACACCATCTGGACGAAATGTTGGCGTTTTCCATCCATCCGCCTGTGAAAATCACATTTGTGACATTTTTGTCGTAAAGCTGAAGTTTGCCTGTCCTCAGAGGCAGCAGCCATCCGCAGTCTCTCTTCAGTCACGTCACTATGTTGAGCGTAACATGATGGATCTGATCTGAGTTCACATGTTTGTAACACAGGAATGCATCGGCTGTATAGTTGCAGCGTTGCTCTCGGGGAATAGCAGAGGGGTGTTTAAAAGGCACAGCGTCGAGCCGCCAGGTCTTCATCTGCATAAAGCTGAAGTTTAGGGTTCTTTGTGCAAATCAGGAGCGTTCACTCCAACACGAGGTCTCTGGAAGGTCGTGGAAAACTGTGAAACTAACCCCTGTGAGTGTGAAATGAAGACCGATTCAGCAGGCATCCTTTCTCCTTGAACTGGGTGCAGATGACTCACGGTGTTGGTTTAAAATCCAGGACTGTGAGAGAAAACCCACAGGAGGTGTTCATCCCGTCAGGTCACACATCCCCTTTTCTCTTTTTGGTTCCATCGAAACCCCATCGGCGAGTTTAAATACCAGGAGGTAACGTGTGCAGCAGAGGGTTAAACGACAAACTCCCAAGTCCTCAAACCTCAGTTTCACCCATTTCTGAACTCGTCAGCGAGCTGCAGCATGTGTGACGCGTCCAGATTAAGATCAGTGAAGCTGAGGTTTGTCCGCTTGTTCCTGACGCTTTGTTCCAGTTTTAGTTTTTGGTGTTCAGGACTGGAACGGCACCACAAACGAAGCCTTCCTGTAAGTGTTAATCAGCTGCTTCTCACCTGCGTTACCTGAAAGAATCACGTGACCTTCTCTTTATTTCAAATCTATGTACTCGGGGGAAAAAATCACTCCAGCTGGTGATTTAATTATGTAATTCTCTCTGATACTGAATTACATTTAGGCGGCCACACTTTGCCCAGACCTCTTAGAGGACTCGCTGCCTCCATCGTTGGAAGTTTTTGTTTGTTGGGATTAAATGGAAATGTTTGAAACAGCCGTTTGTGAATGATGCTGTCTCCCTCTTTCTGTTCTGATGCTTTGTTTTGGAGTGAAACCACTCTCTCATACCTTAGCGGGCCAAAGTCTTCATTCAGAGTGAGTTTATTTTCTCGGCTCGTGTCAGCCGGAGCGTTGAACACACGTGGACGAGAGGGATGCTTTAATGCTTTTGTATTCTGTGTCCGAGGAATAAAAGTGGTGCCTCTGGAGTATGCAGTATGTACAGTTTTTTTTAATAGGAAATTTAAGTTTTTGTTCCAGCGTTGAATGTCTGTGCTAAACGCAGCCTGTGATCTCTGAAGTTTCCTCGTCTTCCTCTTCTCTCCGGTTTGAGCAGGTCATGGTTGTGTGTGTGTGTTAATCCGGTCTCCATCACAGTCCAGTCCCTTTTATCAGCTGTTCAAGTTCAGCTTGCTGCATCCTAACACGCATGTTTAGGTGAAGCCAGATGTGGGGTGATAAGAGTTTGAGTGATTCACCTCCTGAGCCCAGCAGGCAGCAGATATCTAATCAAGTTTTACTGTCCGGTGTTCTCGTTCTTCGACCACCTGCTGGGTCTCCTCCTGCAGCCTGTGCAGCAGGGCCGTCTCCGGGCAGATTTTCTCCTTCACCGGGCCGACTGACAGGAAATCAGAATGATCAGAGACGCTGTAGGGAACTAATGGAGACTACGCTCCATGTTCCTGATTTGCTTCTTCAGAGGAGATGGTTTCCTCTTCCATCCGTGACCTGAGTGTGACTCTGAGGGCAAGTTTCACCTCGTTTGTTTTTGAGTTCGTCAAGTTTCTCTGAAAACACAAATGTAGAAGGCGTACAAAGATGTGGCTTGTTTATATGAAAGCCATTGATGAGAAATGTCCACGTCAGAGAGGGAGGGGGCATGTACAGCTTTTACAAATGTGTTCCTCAATGAAACGTAAAGCAAGCTATTGCTTAATCTGTTCGTTTTATTCATTCAGCCAATAAATGTTTTTTTCTCTCTGAAGTCTAATGTGTTTATTCTGCACGCGAGGAAATGATTGAAAATGCTGCTAATACTTCCTACATAACAGAATCTGGATCACCGAGACCGTCCTGCTCGCAGACGCGGCGTCTTGTCTGAACCTTGTGACCTTGCTCGCTGCAGGACATGAAGACAAACGGTTCCTCTTCATCCTCAGTTAACGCTACATAACGGGGGCTGCAAATCCCTCCCTCTCACCTGCCTGTGACTCATCTGTGCAGGGAGGGTTTATTTATTTATTTTGGGGTTTGTGATGTGTCGTTTTTGTTTTGTATTGGGGGTTTTTTCAGTTTCTGTACAGATTTTTTTTTAGGCTGGAGGAGAAAATCTGAGGCGGTGATGATTTGTGGATGGAGACGGCTCTGCGCCTTCTGCTGCGGGACGTTTCTCCCAAACTATGACCCAATCGTCGGGTGTTGCGTACTCTGAGCTCCTCCTCGTCCACACTTGCGTAAAGACGGGCAGAAAAAACGCCGAGGGCCGCCGGAAACGTGGCAAAAATTCCTTCAGAATAAAAGGATTTCTGGGTTGGGTTTTTTTGGCCTTGAGGATACCTGACGTCAAAAGAGCATCTCAACATCTACACCTCAAATGATTGTGATGGGTCAACAATGAAGACCGCTGTGATAAGAAACCAGTGTTAGGGTAGGGTACCATATGTCTGTGAAGGTTCCCAGCCATCCAGGTCATCAAAGTCTAAGGAGCTTGAAAACAAAAGCATCTGGACTTCTCATCCGAGAAGCTTCTTCAGTTCAAAGGTCAAATGGTGGAGGTCACAATCAGCCAAGGTTTCAGGTGAACCCCTTGTGAAACCTAGCCCCACCCTATCATGTGATTTCCTGAGGTCAAAAGGCCCAGGATGTGAGTGGGCGCTAAGGCGTCTGGGAAGGGATCTCAAAACTGGATTATAGATGGCAGACAGTTGGTGTCGTAAACCACCGCCTCTGTTCAAATGGCATCGTTCGCAGTGGACATAGATTATTTCACTTCTCTTTCAAACCATCTGTCTTCTCTGTCCAAAATTTGGACATTGGCGTCCTCGAAATAGGGTAGGGTACCATAGCTTAGAAATAATCCACCCCACCCATGGGGGGTGGAGGGTCCAAAACGGGGTCCCTGCTGAGTTTGCTGGGCTGGAGCAACAGGCTGTGCGCAAGTGTGCCATGAATGGAGCATGAAGTAAGCCCATGTTAACTGTTGTGTTAGCTTCAGGTTATTTATTTAAAGTTTTTCAGACTTTGTTTCCATTTTAGAAGAAAACACCACCAGCTTCCTTTAATCCATTACATTTATTACACTCCTCTATTTGTCTAATTCACAGCATGTATTGTTGACAGGTTATGAATGCTTGGTCAGTTTTTTATAATTTTGTGCCAAATCTACCAAATTCAAATCCAAGAGGAATGATTTTCACTTTTCCTCACTCGACAATTTTACTTTATTTGAATATTTAATGTTTATTGTTTTCAATTTTTTTTGCCAGGGAGAAAAATATCTCTCAGTCATTTCAAATTCAGCATGTAATTTTCTCCTAAATATGTTCACATCACAATAAAAAATATTAATATACTAAAGTTCAGCCTCCTCAAAACCAGCATGAAGCTCTGTGGCAGTCAGTTTGTTCCACAGCCTCAGCATTTCATGTTATTGATCCAGAAATCAAGGTGGGCGACCTAAGTGATAATGAAGAATGAGTCGAAGGAAATGTGCTGTATAAATAGAAAACATATCAAAGTAAAATACAATAGACTACTGTGTAAAAAAGCTCAATAAGTAACAATAGATGAAATACAATGAGGGTAAAAATATGTTCTCAAAAAAGGACATAAACACAATAAAAGAAAAGGGAAAAATGTTCTTTAAAAAAACTTTATTTTTCTTTCATTTTAATTCCGTTTAGTTTCAGGAAAATGTTTAGTTTTAGTTTAGCTTTTATTAACTTCAGTGCTAGTTTTAGTCTTTATTACTTATAATTATACTTATTGCCAGTGCCAGAGGAAGACTGATAAAAACCTGTGTAGATGTTACAATTTAAACAGAACTCTTTGAAAGCAGTTGACTCACAGGCTTACAGAGCCAAATTTAAAACGTCCATAAAATCCTCATCAGGCAGTTTGTCATTGCAAATCTTACCAAATTAACAAATACCGGTACCCAAACTAATTATTTCTTCTTTGGTTTTATTTTATTTTATTTTTCCAAGTTCACAAAATTGTCTCTATTATATTTTTTAAAGGTTTAGTTTTTATTTTTATTTTAGTTAGGTATATTTTTGTTTTTTTCACATCTAATTTTATTTTTTAGTTCACTATAATAACCTTGATTCTCGATCTACGTACGTTTACAATTCGTTTTACTTTGAAAGGACACTCCGGAAACGACTTCTTTAAGTCATAGCAGCTTGCCAGCGGTTGCCATCCAGCAGATAGCGGAGCAAACCTTCCTGAGTTCAGTTTGCCCTGTGCGCACGGAGAGCTCAGAGGGCTCAGGGAGACCCAGCACCACGCGGAGACGCACCGGAGAACCCGAAGCGTCTGCGTCCTGATCCGGGCCCGGAGGAGCGCAGCGGGGCGGCAGAGTCTGCACACTCCGATGAACGCGCAACAGTCCGCAGGGGAGCAATCTTTGAGTAAGACTTCCGCGCTGATACCGAGATGAAGGCGGCCAGCAGGCAGGGCAACATGACCGTGGAGAAGCTGAACGGGGACATGAACCGGAGGCCGAGCTACCCCGGAGAGCTGCGGGCCAAACACGCCAACATGTCAACTAAGATCTGGGTGAAAGTGGCCATGGCGATCGCCTATTTCCTCTGCGTGTCCGTGGCCGCGTTCATTCTGGTCATTTACTACGTGTTCTTCTGGACGCCGGGCAAAGCGGACAACATCACCGTGACACCGAACCAGAACCCGAACCAGAACGTGTGCCTGGCGAAGCCTTGATGACTTTTACAGCACGCACGCATTAAATAAGTGATTGCACACACCTGACACGAGGCTGCGGCGGTGGCGGTGGATGGATGGATGAGAGATGACGGCACACAGACAGACATGACTGCATCTCGAGTTTGGGATGCTGACTGAGGACCTGAGGGAGGACAGAGGGGGGCAGGTGCTGCCGGGATGCATCAGTGTTCCGCATGCAGGATGCAGGTGGAGAGGAGGAGGAGGGGATTTTTTTTCTTTCCAGCTTTACCCCAACACCCAGTCCTGAGGGGGTTTATGTTTTTGTTTGTTTTAACATTTTCATTTCACTGAACTCGTCTGTCCAATGAGAGAAAGCCTTAGAAACACACACCTGGCATGTTTTAGGGCTGCTTCCCTCTGATTTGTGGCCGTGTGCCTGTAAATGTTGGTTCTTCTGAGTATCACGCTTACGTCCTTTAAATCATGGGTGGATTAAGTAAAGCAGGACTCCTGGGCGCAGACATGCAAAAGGTCCCGCACTCCTCCAGGACTCCCTGTGAGGTGTCGCAGGTAAATGAACGCTGCAGCTAAATTTCAGTGATCACTTCTCAGGCGGAGTCCTGAGCAGATATCACACTACAGTAAACATGACGGAGTGAAGAAGCTTTTCTGAAGGTCCTGCATGTGAATGCCGCAGCCGTAGCAGAGGTCACGTTATTTCTTTATCGAACGCTGTCTGCTGAAGCTTTTCATTTTTCAGGACTTGGTGATTTCTCTCTCTTATGTGACTCTTCGTTGAATGTTTTTGGGTTTTAGGTGGACGACTAGAAAAAGCCTCCAGTTTGGGTCGTGAGAGCACACAGTATGTTGCATGTTTTCATTTATTCCATCATGTTCTAAACGAATAACAGAAAAATTAAGTCTCTAATTTTTTTTATTTATTTTTCTTACTGTTGCTCCTGCTATAAGTGAGGAAAAAAAGCTGAATCAAACTCAGTGCAGCACAAGCAGAGACGCTACTTCTTTAAATTACCCACCATACGACTGCAGACCGTTCGACATCTAACCAATGTCTGTGCCCAGCTGGTCGCCCATTAATCCAGCCATGCTTTAACCCTTTCATGTTCCTGTGACAAAGGGGACCTCTTCTGCTCACTTCCAACTCTGTACTTTATATTCTGGGAGCCTGCTAGAGTAGCTTTGCATGATCAGCATTTCAAAATAATCCTTCTTTTTCTCACACGGCCTTGGTGAAGCCCCTGAGCTCGTCACTTCTCTTCTAATTGGCTTCCCAATGCAAACAGCAGGCGGATGGGACTTCTGGACCTGAAATCGCTCTTTCCCTCTCTATGACATCACACAGAGCTGATGGGGGGGGAAAAAAACTGCCTGAACATACACTGACCTCCTCATTTGAAACTTGGTCCCTGTTAAATATAAGCATCCAGCACTGGAACAGGAGATATATGTCAGAAAACGAGGAAAAGCACAAGAGGTCCCCTTTAAAAACTCACTTTATATACCGATGATCCACCTTATGGAAGCTTAGAAACCATCAATGTGCCCTGATCCTTTAAACTTCCCAGAGATGATCCCAGCAGACCCGTCAACCCTTGATGCTGATCCCTGAGAAACCTCATTAGAAAACCCCACCAAAGAACTCTTAAACCCCCCCCACAAGAGTGCTTGAGCCCTAAACCCCAGCCTCCAAACTCCTTCAGGAACCCCTGCAACTCCACAAGGACCCTGCTCTGCACCAATGGAGACTTTTTTTTCATGCCTATAGAGGACTTTCTGGTTTTTCTCTTTTTTTTTCACAGCAGAATGCTGTTTTTATTCAGGTATCTTAGAGGAACTTAAAGCGATACTGTACTGTAGCAGAAGTAGCCTAAATTGTGATCTCCGGTAGCTCGTAGCCGTATGAAATGCAAGGCGATCACTCTCAGTAGTTGCAGCAGTTTAACCTTCTTAGAGCCATCTTTGTTGTCTTGCATTGCCGCACAGAATGAGCGTTAATACTCGATGCAGTGTCACGTTTGTACCTCTTCTTCTCGATGACACGTTTTGTTCACCTCACTTCCTTTTTCAGAATTTAGGCTAAATCTACTAGACTGTTTTATTATCAATGTAGCCTTGAGAATTTATTGTTATGATATGATAAACTATGCATTTATTCCAGCGTGGGTGTGTCGTCATTCTGTCAGCAGATGAGCAAAAACAGGCGACGGGGCGGGCGGTTTGGTGTGGTCCTGCGCTGAAATAACGCAGGGACATTTTACTGAAAAGGCCAAGCTGACGTCAGGGGAGTGCTGGCCCGCATCTGAAACAACACAGCCTCCACTTTCACTACAAATCAGAGCCGTTAGATATTCCCGATTACGTGGAAATAACACTTGTGTGAGGACATCTGGCCTCTTCAGTGTGACAGCTGCTTGGCCCTCTCCTCACTGACCTTTCTCATGTTTATCTAAGTAGCGTGCTTTGGTAACCGAAGAGTGTCGGTCGATGCTTCTCTGATGATTAAAAAGGGCGTCACAGAACAGTAACAGGAGCAGGATGCAGTGACGCGTCCTGTCTAATGTGCGTCGTTTCTTACTTTTTGGATAAACGGCATGTTGAGATCAGTAGGCGCAGGCCGTGCCGACATCAACCTGTGCTTTCGCCAGTCAGACTGATAGACTGTATATAAAAGGTGGACATAAATCACAGCGAGGTCATAGAGTTAGGATTAGGATTCCATGTTTGGAAGACCAAAAGAAGTTGTTTTCAAACCATGTGCAGAAACAGCGATTCCTGCTAATTATTTCTAGTTACTATTGACTTTCACTCACTTAAAGAGCAGCCCAAACTTACCTGGGCTGACTCACAGTAGACCATATCCTTTGTCATATATTTACATCAAAAATGCTCCATTAGGCATCAGCAGCACAAACACAGTGGAGAAGTTTAAATCGGTGACCTAGTTAGTGAATGTGACTACAGCTCCCCGTTAATCAAAGTGGCCACACCCCTAATTTTAAGCCTTATCAGTGTCCAGATAGAGGAGTTATAGAGTAATTCACCCACTGTACAGATGTTATGAAAGGCCAAAACTCTTCTTTGAACCAGGCTATACTCATTTTTACCACTTTAAAGCCCGCCTCAAGTGGCTGTTCGAGGAACTGCACTTTTGCGTTTTTTTTGTTTGTTTGTTTGTTTTTTATTCCAAAGGTTTTGGCGTTAGATAAGACTGTTTACCTTTCAGCTGGATGCTTTTTAGGCAGGCAGCTCTTAATAATGCTGCAACTTTTCCCTCAGTGTTCTCTCCCACTAGAACAGCCAGTAGGGTAATAACAGCTAAAAAAAAAAGATCTGAGATTTGCCATAATCAGCTCTCACAGGTTGGATTTTCTAAGGAAAACGAACTGTCCACCAGTCGATGTACAGTAAGTGGGCAGATTTTTCTACCTAATGATTGCTTCTTTTTTTTTTAAAAAGAAGAAAAAAAAGGTTAAACTCACTCTTTAATGTTGTTGAATATGGAGGAAAACAGGAAGAGCGCAGAGAAGATTCATGGATGCAGAGGATTGGCGTGACAGACGCTAAGAATAGGGAGAGATGTGGTGACCTCTAGAGCGAGCAGCCAGGAGGACGAGAAGAAGGACCGAGTCATTATGTTGCTCTGTTTGAGATCACCGGGACTTCCAGCCGTGATGGAGCGTTATGCACACACATTAAAGTAGAGAGATGGTGTCTGTTTTAAAACATTTACACGTTTCTGCAGCTTTTAACGTAAAACGTTAGTTATGACAGCTGTAAATCACATTTTACTACAAAGCAATTTCTACTGTGGAGAAAACGGTGGTGACGTTTTGAATGCTGAGGCAGCAGGATCAGTCAGGGTCGCAGCTTCTTTCCCTCCTCTCACATGCCCCTGAGAAAAGGCACTGAACTGAACTGCAGCCTGCTGCTGCTGCAGTGTGGCTGCACTACAACTTCACTGAGCACCTAGCCGATCCATCCTCTGAAACCCTCAGGTGGATAAATAATAGCAAAACTGCAATTAATGGGAGACGCTGAGCTAGACTTTCTTTCTTTTGGGAACATAATAAGCTCTGCTGTGTGGTGCAGACCGTTAGAGTTAGTTCTGTAAGCTTTTGCCAGTGCGTTGCGCCTCAACAAACCTCTTTCTAACAAAAGCCTTTATTGGCTGATCATAATTCAAACAGGGATTTAAAACAGAACTGTGTGTGGACATGGGGGATGGCTCAGGGATAAAGGGCAGGTGAAGGCAATCAGGAAATGGAGGAAACACAAAGACTGGAGCTAAAAACAAAAACAAATCACACGAGAAAACCAACTAAAAATAACCACAAGACAAATACCTGACAGCATGATGACAGAGACAGGAGAGGCTCTGAAACACTGACAGACGGGGACACGGTGGGCAAACTGGGGACTGCAGGATGCAAGAAACAAAAATATCAGCAAAGTCCAGGCAGGAAATAAAAATCAGTGGTTCTGTGTGCTCACGGTGAACACATTCACCGGATTTTCTTTTTTCCTGCAACTGTGTGTCAATAAAATCTGAAGTCTGACATTTTTCTTGGGTGCATCCCCCTCATACTGTGACGATGACCCATACAGCCATTGTTAACCCGCATCTTTTCCTGGATTAAGAACAGAAGAGGAACACACGAGGCCAATGAGCCGCTGTGTTGGAGCCAGCTTGCTCTCAGCACCTTTTACCCACACAACATCTCATCAGAGCGGGCTCCAGGGAGGTTCCTCTATGTATTATTTGTAGAGGCTCAGCGCGGAGCGTGTGACAGTGCGCGGGTCGCCGTGCCTCCCTCAATCAATAATTAAATTAACAGCTGAGGTTGTCAGCACTTGTTCTTCCTGACAAGCTGCAGACGAGCCTCGCGTGACTCAGCAGAGCTCGCCGTCCTGTCCGAACTGCAGCAGCAACACACAGCAAAGAGCTTGCTGCATGCAGCCTGAGACAGCTGTTCGCACATCTGCATCAGCCTCTGGGTTCTCCTGAAACAGCAGCCCACATGGGAAAAAAATGTAAAAGTAGACATTCATCATTCCTTTATGACACTTTTAATCCACGCACTTCATAATATTTTCAAAATAAATATGATTTTAAAGGCGGATACACCAAACATTGGCCTCCTCTCATGTTATTTCCGAATCTGGAGCTTCTAACTACACTTTATTACCAAAAGTATTCACTCGTCCATGCAAACCATTGACTTCAGGTGTTCCAACCACTTCCAGTGCCACAGGTGCATGAAATAAAGCACCGAGGCATGCAGACTGCTTCTACAAACATTTGTGAAAGTTTTTCTCAGGAGCTCAATGAATTACAGCGTGGCTCTGTGAGAGGATGCCGCCTGTGGAACAAGTCCAGTCGTGAACTTTAAATACTCCACAGTCACCTGTTAGTGGTATTATAACAAAGTGGAAGCAATTGGGAATGATATCAGCTCAGCCATGAAGTGGTAGGCCACAGAAAACCACAGAGCGGGGCAGTGGATGCCAAATTTCTTCAGAGTCAATTGCTACAGACCTCCAAACTTCACATGGCCTTCAGATCAGCTCAAGGACAGTGCACAGAGAGCTTCATGTGATGGGTTTCCATGGCCGAGCAGTTGCAGCGTTCAAGCCAAAAGCAATGCAAGGCGATGACTGCCACTGGACAGTAGAGGCAGATTATGGTGAAAGGAGCTCTTAATGCTTCAGAGACATTTTGGATGACTTCAAGGTCCCAACTTTTTGGGAACAGTTTGGGAATGGGCCCTGTTACAACATGACTGTGCACCTGTGCACAAAGCCAGGTCCATAAAGACACGGATGAGCGAGTTTGGTGTGGAAGAACTTGACTGGCCTGCACAGAGTCCTGACCTCAACCTGATAGAATGACTTTTGGATGAATTAGGGCAAAAACTGCACGCCAGACCTTCTCGTCCAGCATCAGTGTCACAAACATGCTTCTGGAAGAATTCCCATAAACACTCCCAAACCTTGTGGAAAGACTTCCCAGAAGAGTTGAAGTTGTTATAGCTGTAAAAGGTGTGCTGATATCATATGAAACCCTATGGATTAATAATGGGATGTCACTCAAGCTCATATGTGTGTGAAGGCAGACAAGATGTTTAACAAATACATCATTCACAGTTTCAGGTATTTTTTTTTATTGTGGATATTTTCTATTTATTTAACAATATCATCTCAAAATATTTCATTAGTGTCAGAAATGTCTGCTCTACAGTACATGCTGTAGGTACAGTATTGTGCACATTCATCGTTTCTTTATATTTTGCTTCCAAGCATTCAGACTTTCTTGAGGAACAGATCTCCAGGTTTTCCGAGATGCAAAAAGAAAACATTTGAAAAGGTCTCGAGATCCTTTTTGAACTCAATAAAAGGTTTGGAGTTTAAAGAAATCCACCTTTATCTCTGTTTTACCGCACAGGCATTTTTCAGAGCACAAATGACAACGATACATGTCTGATTTTAGGATTTTGCATTTACAGTCTACAGGCAGCCAAACCTGACATTTGTGACGTGCGATGAAACAGGCCAGACTACATTTTACATTTCACTTTTGTCCGATACACTTGACCCCCTGTTAAAGTAATTAGACGCCCAGTGAACACTGGAAGGATTGCTGATGAAGTCCTGCTTTGTGCCATCCATTCAGGGCTTTCATTACCTCATAAGAGGATGGAAACCAGCGAGGCGGCTCGACAAACTGCTGAGCTGTGGATTCATTAAGGAAAGCTGTTTGAGCAGCTTCACATTTTAATCACAGAGTCCAACCTGTAGTCCCTCAGATGTTGGTGCCTTTACTTTTGTCCACACTTCTTTTATGCAGTGAAACATGAGAAAACCATCCGTTCTCAGTTCCTCTGTGTAGAAAAACAAGTAAAAATAGATTTATCTATACATGCAGAAACAATGCTGGAAAGAGGAGCAAACACACACTTCTCCCAGGACAAACAAAGCCTGTAAATAAGCTGGAGAGCCACCAGAAAGAAGCAAAGTATTGATCCAAATCTGCAATGGGACCAAAAACAGCTGCTACTTCAAATTTAACAAATTAGCTTCCACTGCAGAAATAAATGATCAAACTCTTGCTCAATGAAACCTCTCGTTATATAACTTTCTCCTAAAGCTGTATCAGCTGATTGTCATCAGCAGGTTTAGAGATTATTGTAGGTTTTCCCACAACATATTAATACAGTAAGTAAGACTATCGACATGGGAAGACGTTTAAGGGATTTCCACTGAGAGAAACTCTTAAAGGTTACCTTTTCTGCTCATTTCCAGCTCCGTGTGTTTAGGTTTCAGGGACATTTCATATGAGCAGCAACTTCTGTAACAGTAAATATATGACAGAAAATAAGGGGGAACACGATAGCTTCATCTCCAGACAATGAAACCTGGAAAAGTAGAGGTGTATGTGCTTAGTGCTGACAGAAGAGATCTGGTAAATGCGTAATATGAAAATTTGCCGTTCAGTAATAAAACACACAGAAACATACGTCTTTGAGAGTAAAAGAAACTTTACAGTTTAGTCCACAAGTTTCATTATTATTATTATCATTTCTGAAACACTGCTAATAATGACATTACTGTATCGGTGTGTGAGGAACAAAAAGAAAACTGTTCCCTCACTCACCAGGCTTCTTTCAAAGCCCCCACAGAGCAAAGCTTGACCGAGCAGTGTGTGCATTTGATCACTAGAGGTCAGTGTTGTGCAGATTAAACTGCAAAGAGACTGAGGCAAGTGACGAGGGAAATGTGGTTAATGACGTAATGGTGCCGTTTGCTTGCTTTTAAACAAGATTACAAATATCTTTAAAAGTTGTCATTAATTCTCAATATTAAGTAAAATTTTACTTACATAAAAGATTTACATTTATCTTCATTGACTAAAGCTGAAAAATGACGCTGCAGAAAAATACATGCGTCCATCCATCCATCCATCCATTCTCATCCATCCATCCATCCATCCATCCATCCATCCATCCATCCATCCATCCATCCATCCATCCATCCATCCATCCATTCTCATCCATCCATTCTCATCCATCCATCTCATCCATCCATCCATCCATCCATCCATCCATCCATCCATCCATCCATTCTCATCCATCCATCCATCCATCCATCCATTCTCATCCATCCATTCTCATCCAGATCAGCCTATCACAGGGTGAGAGGCTCCTCCATCCACCTGGACAGCTGGCCTGTCTATCACAGGATTATTATACATTATTTAATCATTTTTATTGAGTTCTGCATCACTGATGTTGCTGATTGACGTAAAGCTATCATAATGTCATTTACCCGGTTGTGTAGTTTAATCTGTAGTAGCACAAGAAATACTGATAAGGTCATCATATACGTGGAAACTAATAACTTCCTGCTGTCCCACAAATATGGAGCAGTGTCTAGATTTACCAAAATTATAACAGCTGCTCAGGCTGAAAGCACAGTAAAAAGGAGTTGTGCACTCAATATTTCACTCTTATCATCTCAACTAAATACACACGAGTTTACACGGAATTAAATATGATCAGTGAGTACGTGCTTGAGAAGATCTGTAACTGACAGTATGTCGCATTTGCATTTTCTGAAGTAAATCCATTAACTTTATGTTGGAATACATGTAAAAACATAATTTACAGTCAATATTATAAAATAATGAACAGTTTGATTTTTATCATTATAAACCCAGTAACTAGTTTAACAAACAGATTTATTTGGGTAGTAAATAATTTTTTTTCACATTAATTATGGTCTAAAAATACAAAATGTTGCATATATTACATAATAAAATTCAACAACTTTTCTCCTTATTTTAAACCTTATTCATTGGACAGTATTTGAACTTATTGTTGGATAATATTGTTGTTATACAGATTTAAACACCTTTATTCGACATAAAAAGAAATAGACTTTTTTTCATGTAACTTTAAAGCTAAAACATCTGTATTTTCATTTACATGATTTTATTTTGTAAAAAAAATACCACAAAAATGTATTTTAACATTATTGTAAATTTCGAATATTTTGCAGTACATTCCTGGGAATAATAAGTTAAATAATAACAACTTTTGCACACAAAGACTAAAAATACAAGCGATGGGAACTTTAATGTTATTTTTTTCACACAACATATTATGATGAATGATTGCATGTTGACCACATTAAATACATTCGACATGTTTGTCAGTGTGTTATACTGCACATTATCACACGTGAGATTTTTCCTCAGTATCTCCTCCCCCATTGTTGCCAAACACTGATCGATACAAAGAGCTTTTTCTTTTGTATCACAGATGTGAGGATAACAAAAGCTTAATTTGTCTTTTAAAAGTCTCCGTTTTCAGATGACAACATAACAAAATCAGGGCTGCAGCGATTTCAGTGGCAATACGGGTGTTTATGACATGAGGATGTTCAACCGCTTTAATTCCTCTTCATCCAAACAGAGACACCTTCTGTGGGTCGCCCTCGCTGCACTGCAGTGCTGCTTGGCATCACTGCGGTGGTTTTTTCTGGATGGTAAGCATACTGTTGCAGTCCCCTTTAACAAACTGGTGAGCAGCTCTAAACTAGCTGTGATGAAAATGGTGAATTCACAGATCCCCAGAGTATGCAGATGTGTTATTCTGGGATAAGGTGAGGATGTTCTGGTTCAGACACAGCTTGTCCGGGCTGTCCTCACCGCGGTGCTTAACCGTCACAGAGAAAAGCAGTTCTTCTTTGTGAATGTTTAGCAAACATTTGCTTTAGCTGCTCTCAACTAACACTGAACTTTCCCACTGTTGCCCTGAGCTTCTTCTGGATGATAACCTCCACCTGCAGACTGTAAGATACCTGCTCCTCTTCATCCTCACTGTGCAAGTACCTCTCTCATATCTCTCCGCCCACCTCCTCGCCTTTCTCATCTCCTACAGGACCAACAGCAGCAAGGCGATGACTTGTCCCTGAACTTATACCGAGGTGTGACGTCGCATTGATCCATCAGCTCCAACTTTGCCTGACACAGAAAGTCAAACTGCATCTGTTCTCAAAGGCTGTAGTCCCTCCTGTCCATCACCACCTCTACATTGCACAGGGTCCAATAGGAGCCTGGCCCTGTATCAGTTACTTCTGTTCCCATCTCTCTTGGTGAATCATTAACCAGCCCTGCTTACTGGTTTTATTTGCTAAAGTTAAGATAAAACTTACCATATGAGCTCATAGTAAAGATTGTTTGTCCTTGCTATTGATTAAAATGTCTCTTTTATAGGAATTTACTGCATATTCTACATATTAATGCTTGTATATATGTGTGCCTGCACTGTTGGACATGGTAGATTTAAAAAAAAAAATTGATTATCAATCTAAATTTACCCCCATTGCCAAACTCAGGAGCTGGCCACCCCCCAAAATTTGCTGCCCTTCCCCAGAGTGCCCCCCTAGCAAGACTGTCCTATGTTGGTAATAATGTAATAAGGTTGCAGAAAAGCTGGTGCCAATCCCCGGACAGATTCCTGGTGCATCTCAGGACCAACAGTTATAACAGAAAAATCTTATTTGGTATATGTGCCTATTTTCAGTGATATTAACTTTAAGAGCAGGGAATTAACTAGGCATATTATACTTTTTTCTCTTTTTTGCCATATTTTTTGAAGTAACTTATATTTAACAACAGCAAAATAAAACTGGAAATCCTGTTTTTGGTGTGGCACCCCAATATTTTTAGTGACCCTTTATGAAAAAATCCTGGAGGCACCCCTGTATGAGACTATCAGTCCTGCAAATATGATGATTGGCTGCATTTAGACTGTTTTGTGCCACTGTGTTCAATCACTGCAACATAAAAAAAAAAAACACCCCATTGCCATGAGATCAATAGATTTCTTCCAAAAAATCTTTTATTTTATATTTTTGTTTGTTTCTCTTTTTTTGAACCTTACATTAACTCACCAGATGAAACCGTTCTGTAATGGAAAGCATCCTGAAGCAGTTAGCAATGGGGTCTACTGTATGTTAGGTTAGCTGGTGATTTCAAAGCAGCTGGATGTAAGGTATATGGAGACTGCAGATCAAATCTCTATCATGCAAGAAGAAGCCATATGTAAACATAATAATCCCACAAGATAAATTTATTGTGTCACAGCAGAGGGATAAAAAAATAAATAAAAATAGTGCAGTCTACAATAAATAAAGAACAAAGTTAAAGTGCCACAGGCGCATAGTGACGGCCTTACACTGTGAGATAGTGGAAAATGTTTACATATACAACAGTGATTTAAAAAACAAAGAAAATCAGAATAAAAAATTTGGTTAAGTTAAAGATGAGTAAAAAGTGAGGCTGAGATTGTAAAAGAGAGGAGTGTGAAATGCATTCATAAATCATATAAATGTAAGAAACAGCTGGCAGGAGGTACAGTATTACTCCCGGTGAGCGGTAACGTTTCCCCACAGCCAAGAAGAAGAAAGCGAAGACGAGTCGTCTCCCGGTAGCCCGTTGCTAACCCGGTTTCCATGGAGATTGGTTTCAGTTTCCCGGATGTTCCAGTTTCCTCTGTTCAACATGGCGTCGGGAAAGTAAGACTTCGGCTAATGTCACACAGTTTTCCCTGAAGTTAGTCCGCTCCCGCCCTACTGATTTTGGGAAAGTTTCAAAGTACGTCTCGGGGTTGGCAGAAAAAGTTTTCCTGGGACATCCTTGGTGAGTATCCCGGCGTGGCTCTGACTTCGGTTACCGGAGCGTGCTGTGGGTTAGCTTGTGGCGCGTCTCCGCTCCCCGCTGAGCCGCTAACGGAGGCTAGCGTTAGCTGCGCTCCGGTCCGGCCAGTCCGGGTGTGAGGATACCGGAGCAGCCTCCTTTAGTCTGCTCTCCGTGTGTTTGTGTGTTACCTGATATATCACTCAAAGCGTAGACTAAAGTGAATCGTCTCTGAGCTGTGAAAAGCAAGCTGAGGGCCACTTGTAAAAGTTGTTAAACAATTAAAATGTGAAGCTAACTTTGTGTTCAAACGGTCTTCCTTGGCTAAGATCTCATAAGCTCACAGGATGGCTCATTTGCAGACCCAGGAGACAAACGGGTTCTGGTAACTCTGAGTCTGCTTTCCGATAAGTTCAGCTGGTTCCTGATAATCACAATCACGGCGAACTTCCGTTTTCACCTGTGAAGGAGGACTGAGTTGTTTGTGTGGGCAGACTAAAGCAGGAGAAGAGGATATTAAGCCTCTCTCTCTCTCTCTCTCTCTCTCTCTCGTGCATGAATAAATTCTTCTTTTTAGTCTCTTTTTTTTTAAAGTTTCTGCCAATTCATTTCCTCTTAGCTGGCGGATGTCATGTTATGGACTGCATCTGTGTTGTGCTTCATGAGTCTACAGTGAGAGGAAAGGGGGTTTTGTGTTTGTACGGTCGTGCGGTTGGTGCTGGGCACACCATACATTCCTGGGATGCCAAAGAAGCTGTATGAAGGGGTCACTCTTCTCTTTCACATATGCACCACGCCCAAACAGAAACAGCATCTACATCATATATATGGCAAATTATTCATCAGGAAAGTTCACATGTTAAAGTTGGGTGATGGGAATACAGCTGCGAGACGGCTGATATCCGTCTACTAGTAAGTAAGATAAGTTTATCTGCTCAAGAGTTCAAGACAGTGTGATGAAAAGGTGAAAGTCTTTTAAAAAGGTGTTAGTGTTTATAACACAGACATGGGAACAGATAACAAGAAAGGTACATTTAAATAAACTCTGGATACACGAGGATAGGATTCAGGCCAAGTTCTTTTAACAGTATCAGATCAGAATTTTACAATCAGTACAGCCATATTGAACAGTTATATTTTTGTTAGATAGTAGCTAACTGACTAATAACCCCCTGGGAAAAATGCCACTTATGGATGGCATTTGTTCTGTTAAATTACAACAGGCTGGCAGATTGACAAGGAAAAAAATGGAAATGTGTGTGTTTTCTTTGAGTTAAACATAAACACAGCATATGTGCTTAATATGAAACTAACATTGTTGAGATAACATGGTTTTAAAATAAGCTTGTTTGGTACCTGATCATTTTAAAATGATACAAACATAGGAATACACAGGAATTGTCTGCTCTGTGGTGAAAAACGAGGAGCCAGCCGAGGTAATCAAACTGGAAAAACAGGCTGGCAGGTTAAACAGTCATCCTCACTGACATATTTAGAGCAGATAAACCAAATCCACGCAGGTCATAGAAGCAGTAGACAATCAGCAAGTGGAAAAATAAACGACTTTGTGTGGCAGACAAGGCGCATATAGAGAGTCTGTTGGGAGAGGAGCATAAGGTGTGTGCTGCTGTTTGTTTTTTCTTTCTTTTTGCTTAAAGTAGGATATCAGTATTATACTTTATTCTCCTCCTGAAAGGAGGCTCCAGTCGGCTCTCCCTGCAGGGTAAGAGGGGGGGTTTTGTGGTACCCTGGAGGTTGCTCCAAAAGCCTTTATCCCAGTATAAATAATCAAAACTGGTCCCAAAAGATGCCGCTTAATGTTTATTCTGCTTGCTTGCTTTTTACGCTACCTGGCAGGATAAAGACATTTAACAACACTTTTTTTAACTTTAATTTTACTATTTCATCATAATTTCCTTTGGCTCAGACAACAATAAACCACAATGTCTGTGGGTAGAGGTCTGTTGGGAACCATTGCTGCATCCATCTCTTCTTCATTTCCTGTCATTTGCCTGCTGGCAGTATGTAATAGAGCCAAACCTAAGAAATGAAACCCGTTCCTGGAATGCATTCACTGTAGTGTGGTCCTCCTGACTGATGTCTGCTGAATTTATTCCCAAGGTCGTGTAATTTATCGAAGTGCTGTGACTCATTACGAAAAACACTAATGATGATTGGAATGATAACACAGATCTTTGGGGGGACAAAACAAAACAAAACTATACAAAACTAGAAATGTGTGTGGAGGAGGAAGAATGAATGACAGGCAGCATGTAGCAAATAAAGTATCAGAAATCCTGGAAGGAAACGTACTGCTGTCAGTGAGGAAGCTGATGCTCAAGTATTGATGGACCTTTCAGTAGTACAGTGACCCCAGCCTACCTCAGAATAGTCATAGATAGTGACTGTCTGAAGCATTTATATAGAGAAGCTGTGTTGTCTCTTGACTACGGCAGCTAGAAAGAAGTGTACTTCTAGTTATGCACTCTGAGGTGCTGTTTTATACAGAGTTTACTAGACAAAGGAAAACTTTCACAGTAAAGGCCCATTTGGCAGATATTTCAGTGTGCAGTATGCCAATAAACATAATACACAATGGGGCTAAAGATTTTTGCTTCTAACTGTATTTAGCAGTAAAGCAGAAGCATTCATGATCACTTGCTATATGCTACTTTTTTCAAATTCATCAGCAGTTTTTATATTTTTGTTCTCATCTTTATAATGCAAGCAGCACCTAAAATCTACTGAGTTTAAAGCATTCACTCCAAGCAGATTTAAAAGTTTTTCTTGATCTCCAGCCAGTTTTTAGGTGAATCACAGCAGAGGAGAGGAGCCATAAAGGTGGAAATGATCAGAAATCACAGATGACTGTTGACAGGTGTGTCCAGCAGGAGACAGAGCTGCTGGCAGGAGGGATGTTGTCGTTGCTTTGATGCGAGCTGACCAGAAGGGCCGAAACGCAGCTGCTGTTCAGGCTTCTTCTGTGAAGTCCAAACAGCTTTCACAGCAATGTACAAGGTGATGGCTGGAGGCAAAAGGGCAATAACAGGCAGGAGCATGAGGTGTGTGTGGTGATTTGTTATCGAGCAAGAAACTGATGGTGTTGGAAGAAAACAAGAAACAATTTTCTGGTGTGGTCTGAGTAAAGGGCAACAGGGTGTCTATTTCCAAAAAGTTTGAGATCAGAACGTCGCAGCCACTGTTTCCAGGTATGAGACGTTGAAGACATTACATTTGACTAGATTCTGTGTGGAAAAGTGAACTTCTGAGCCTTTGAATAGTTGAATTGTAATCAATACATTTTTTTTAAAAAGTAAGAAATTAATTTTCTTTATTGATAAATAGCTGTGAAGTTCATTAGTCGCCACCACCAACAGCATTTAAAGCCTCTACAAAAAAAAAACATCTCTTAACTGTTGATCAAACAAGTAAATTGAACACATCACTTTAGGCCCTGGAAACTTATTATTGCTATTTATTATTTAAAAATTACTGAATTTAATTTGTTTATTGACTTTTATGACAGCCAATATAAAGTGGAGAGCCCTTGAGCCCAGCTACTTCCTGTTTATCCCGTTATAAAGAGAATGGAGGAATACCAATAAATATGAATGAAAAAGGTTTAATGGCTAAAACAACTACATGTGCCTGCTTTTAGACAAAACCCCCCACCCCACATTTTATTTTAGTTTTGACAAATGAAGTAAGAATAATATGTTTGTAATATATAAGAAAAATGTATTAATAAAAACAACAGTTTTGACCGTTAGTTTGCCTGAAAGAGGTAAAAATAGGATACTCTCCTCTTATCTTATAACAATAATAATATGGCTCAAGCTCAAATTAGGGGAAGAAATGGTTGCCTAAATGTTTGATTGGGTTAAAATCTTTACCCAATGAAATGTGCCATTTTAGGCTAGAGCTTCATAAAGCCATTGTGGAGTACAGGAAGTGGAGTAAGTGCCCCCTGTGAAACCAGAAGTCTAGAAGAGTGGGAGGTCTTGACTATTTAGAAGTTTTTTTTGTGTGTGTATCCACATGTGAAGTTGCAATTACCTCCATTTTCCTTCTGTCCTGTTTGTGTCGTTGCTTGTTGGGTTGATGATGTAGTGGAAACATTAAAATCAGACTTTTCTCTTGGGGCCAGATCTCACAGATAAAACTGTGTGAGATAGAGTTGAGTGAGGAAAAAGAGTGAGTGTGTGTGTGTGTGTGTGTGTGTGTGTGTGTGTGTGTGTGTGTGTGTGTGTGTGTAGGTGAACAAAAAACTTTTTAAAACCTACTTGAGTAGATTTATTGCTTAAGCCAAGTTTTTACTCCCTAAATGTAACAAATGAATGTTTTATTAAGAATCAGCCCTGTGTAGGACTCGATCAGCTGTGTGTGCTCCACCTCCAACTCCTCCAATCTCCAAATGCAAATTACCACCTTTAAAAGCGGAAGAGATGGACATTATCAGTACATATGAGATGAGTTTGGTGAAAAATCATGTTCAGGTACTCAAAAAAAATAAAAAGGAAGGGAAGATGAGGGACAGGGGAAAAGCATAAATAATACACTTACATCAGATATTGTGATTCTCCCTGTAACAGGGAAAGAAGTCCAGGCTTATTGCATTAGAGGGGGAAAATCCTCTGTGGAATGACTGAAGGAGCCAAGATCAACAGAGCCCTGTAGGTGCTCAGGAACAGAGGCAAGAACACACGAATAACATGAATAATAACATAAAACATGAAAATAAATCAGAAAAACGAAAGGGCTCGTTTTGTTGTTCCGTGTCTGCGTCTGGAAAAATGGAAATACTTTGCAGTGAGGTTGTTTTGCGATGGATATCATCATTTTTTATCTTTTACACTGAGTGAAGCCTGAAATCTGCATTCTTAGCCACAGTCGATGCAGCTGAAGACAAAACATGACAAAACAGGAGCTTCTTATATTGTGTCTTTTAAGTTTGAGCACCATCTGACATAATTTTCTGACATTTAGTTGGTTAAATCAAATATATCCCAGCATGCACTTATGTTTGCTCGCACAGTTGTCCTACTTTAAGCTCATAAGTCAAGCTTGCTCTTATAGAGGTTTTGCAAACAATACAGATACATTTCTGGGTTTCGCCTGTGTTTTTGACCTCAGTTGTGCTGGTCTTGTATGCTGGTGTATGGCAGACGAGCGAGTGCAAACACAAGGGAAAAGCACATTTCTTTTGGTTGTTGTTTTTGTTTTTTCACTTGCATAGCTTTACATATTTGGGTGACACAATCTGAAAGTGAATTTAGTGCTGGTTATTATCAAAATGTCGTGATCCTAGCGATCTGATGCTAATCACAGTATTAAGTAATTATACTTGCACAGATCTTATGCCAGGAGTGTTTAGAAAATAAACAATTTTGCCAACAAGACAAATAAAATGAAGTCACACTACAAAAATAAAAGATTAAATGAGACTTTAACCTTGTTCTTAACACACTTCTTGTTTCTCTGCTAGTCTGTCGAGTCCCTTTCTGTTGCTGCTGTTTTAAATGACATCTGGCTCGTTCGCGTTAATGACGTGAATCCTTGAAACAAACGCCATTTGAACTTATTTTTCCAAACCTTATTGCACTCATGATCCTGTCTTCAGGTAAAAGCAACTGTTAGCTTTGAATAACACGTAACCTTTGCTTTATATGTGATGAAAAATAAGGACGAGCCTGTTAAATCCCCATCAAGATGAGTAAAACTACGTTAGAAATTAAACATTTTTATCTTTTTTTAATAGAAAGTTTGGTTTTTCATAATCTCTTCAGTGGGATTTCTGAGGAAACCACTGAATGTAAGTGGAATGCTTTTTTGGCATGAAAATGTCTAAGCTGTCCAAACGTATTATTGTGAGCTTTCACTTGATTATGGACTACACAGTGGTAGCTGCCTGTATTTTCACAGCTAGTGTCAGAAGGATATTTGCCTGCTTCTGATTGCAGTTTCTTACCTGTACTGTGTTTGGTGGCTGGCTCTCTCCGGTCGACCGTAATTCTTGGATCAGATGAAAGCCGGCCGCTCTAAAGAGCGAGCAGACTGCCATGAATTTTGGCTTCTTCAGCACACCATCACCTCATTGCCTCTGTCGTCATTATGTAATGATGGTGCTGTTATGAGTCACATGCTTTACACTATACCCCAATGTTTAACACAGCTCTAACAATGAAACAACGCTTTTGTTGATGGGACTCTAACAGGTTATGATAAGAGCGTATTGTCAGCGTTCTGAATAAACTTATAAAACCACTCCAGGTGGTCAGACTAGTTGTTAGTAAGCAGTGGTTTTGTGTGTGGCGATCTCGTATCTCTCAGTTAGTTCTGCAGTATAAGTCAACAAACATCAGTGCTGTCTGTACTTAGGGCTGCCACGATTACGTCGACTATCAAAATCGCCGACGACTAATTTAATAGTCGACACATCGTTTGAAGCTTTGTAAGATCCCAAAAGACGCAGGAATAAGTAGTAGGATTTAAGAGTGTAATAACAGACTGAAACAGAAGATGGCAGCACTGCATGTGCAAGGATGCCAGCTACCGTTAAACACAGAAGAAGAAGAAGCTGTGTCCCAGAATTCATAGCGCGGCCCTGCTCAGTTTTCAACAATGTCTGTGGCTAGTTAGTTTTAATATTACTCTTATTATTCTTTCTGGGACACAAAATTAAAGTTTAACATATTTTCAGGCGAGAATGTAGCTGTGTAAACCTCAAATATCTGCTCAGTTTATCAAGACCCCACATATTTTCAAAAGCGCTCCGACGTTTTCATCTGTTACCCACCAGCTCGATAGCTAGCCGGGGTTCGAGGTTCAGTATAGTGGGTGAGAACACCGGACTCCCGGCAAAACGTTTTCAAACCCACCGCCGTCTTTCGCCACTCAGGTTAAACATGATATATAAGTCACTTAGATAACATAAAAATGTTATTGTTTGGCTTTTTTTTAGTATTTTATTTGTTCCTGAGTAAATCAGTTGGCTGAGATTAAAGTTATAGTTTTCACACAGCTGAATAAACATCAAGCAGACAACTGATTATCAGAAGTGTGAGATGGTCGAGAATATACTCCGGTGTCCTGTTATATTTTAGCTTGCAAGGAGCAGACGGCTGAGTTTATTAAACTTCACCGAAACAATCTGCACGTTTCATTAAAATGTAATAAACTATCATCTTGTCTTTATTTGTAGTTAGCACATACC
>VURO01041991.1:0-11338 GCA_015108175.1 Pelvicachromis taeniatus
ATGCTGATAGAAAAGGTGATGAGCTACTTTTCTCTTTTTGTTTGTCCTCTCTTTCTTCATTCTCTCTCTCTCTCTCTCTCTCTCTCTCTCTCTCTCTCTCTCTCTCTCTCTCTCTCTCTCTCGAGATATATACCTCTCTCTCTCTCTCTCTCTCTATATATATATATATATATATATATAGAGAGAGAGAGAGAGAGAGAGAGAGAGAGAGAGAGAGAGTGAGAGAGACACGGAGAGAGAGAGAGAGAGATAGATAGAGAGATAGATAGAGAGATAGATCTATATATATACCCCGTTGGGTAGAAAAAAGATAATCTGGAGTCTGTTGTGAATGAGACCAGAATATAACAACCGCTAGTTTCCCCTTTGCCCTTCTTACCCGGAAACTTCTATCCAGAGCCGTTTCAAGGCTTATCCCTTTATGGTGACACCTGCTTGGCTCACGTCCATCCGTACAGTTAAGAAAGTGCAATTTAAGTTTTGTGTGAAGTTTAAGAAAGTGTTGTTTTAGTTTTACTGTACGTGTACCATACGTATGGTGCCTCCTCCCTCCCTCCTCAGCCGTTCTCTCCGTTAACTGCAATTGTCTGCCACCAAGGTAAGGTTATATTTGCTTAAGTTGGTTTATCTTTTATTTAACTATATTTACTAATACAGTATTTTCATGTTTGTTTCTAATTTAAAAACATGTTTTTTTCCATTATTTATGATATTTTGGGGACTTTTTGGGAGGGCTGGAACGGAGTCATCTCATTTCCATTATTTTATATGGGAAAAATTCGATCGGGTTACGTGCAGATCGGGTTCCGAGCTTCGTTCTGGAATGGATTAAACTCGTAACCCAGGGTTCCACTGTATTTTTCTGTGTGTATAGCTGGTGTCAGGTTATAGCTTTTTACCATGGTGACCAAATTTCCAAACCACTGGTGGGCGAGTTCATGTCCAACCACCAGTGCCACCCACTGCCTGGAGGATGAGCAGGAGTTCTTCGGGTCAATTAGCAATGCCGTCTCCCTGAAAAACAGCATAAACTCGAGGTTAATACAAAGACGGCTGAAGGTTGACGATTCGTCTGCAACCTGCACCTTTCCCCTCTCTCCTCTACAGTCCCATTGCCTGTTGTGCACTTCAATCTATCCCGAGGATGAGAGATGAATGCGGCTCTGTGCTAATCAGATAGCAGCTGAACACCTTACAGGTGGTGGCACATTCAGCTAAGCACAAAGCAATTAAAAAGCCATTAGGGCCGTCATCCATAAAGAAAAACGTGACATTTCCTCAACGAGGCTAACGACTGTTAAAGCCTGATTATGTTCATGCTTAATCACATAGTTTATAAAATGTCAGAGCAGGCTGCAAACCACAAATTCAAAAGACTTCACAGAAACATTTTCAAACTGCTCATTTATTCTAATTAACAGTCCAAGACCCAAAGACATTACATTTATACTGACAGAAAACAGAGAGAGATGAAAAGTCTCACATCTGAGCCACAGGGTCCACAGCCTCTAGAAATTATATCCTGAGTGGAAACAGACTTTATCTGCTTGTAGTTATGCTATTATTATATGCCAATTCATTATAAATAATAAAATTAATTGCACACACTCTGAATTTAGCCAAATTAAAATATCGTATCTTCTGTAAAGCTTACCTGTAGGTAACCAGGCCCCAGTTTTCCATGGCACCTGAATGGGAGGAAGAAGAAAGCTTTTCACTGTGACTTAACCATTTACAAACTTCCTGAAATGTAAGAATTTAAGAGCTACTCACCAGCAGCAAAGTCAGCAATAGCTATGAGATCAATTTTAGGCAGTGGATAAGGAACATTGAAGTAGTCATTGTAGAAAGGTAAGGTCTTAGTTGCAACCTGCAATAAAAGGTTAACATAAAAGATCAGAATAAAATAAAATGGAAAAGCATTTGTGTTCGATTCTGTGTCAGTCTGTGCAGCAACACTGCAAAAAGTCCAGCAGATCCACCGTCATATAAACGCTGGTCTGTTTTCTCATTAGTCGATGACTCTGCTTACAGATGCCTTTTGGCTTCAAAAGGTAAAAACATAAAATAGTGAATAAACCGACAGGTTGGGTTCAGTTCTGTAAATGTAGTATGTTTCAACAACACTCTTACCTCCAGGGCAAATTTCCCTTGTTCAGCCTTTCCAACCGGTGTATAGACGCGTACCACTACACCATCTGATGACTGGCTCTCCACATAGTCATATTCACCAATGACAAAAGCTACAAGGTATGTGGACATGATGGGCGTGGTGGCAAACTTGACTTCGACAAGGTTTTCATCATCTGGGTGTGGCTTTCGATCAATGACATTCTGAAGAGAAGAAATATCCACATTGTGGAGTAATCCTATTAAAAAACTAAAAACCTCTTAAAAGTGAATATGGATGAACTGTATTGAAAATGATTCCGTTTAACTAATTGATGACAAAATATAGAAGCAAAAAGAAAAAAAATATAAGTAACTGATTGAAAGATTATTATTATTATTATTATTATTATTATTATTATTATTATTATTACTACTATTATTATTATTACTGTTAAAAAGGATCATTGGTGGTTTTTGGGAGTACTTTGCCCAAATCTGTCCTGAACTCAAGCAGGTTGGGATTTCCATTTAAGTTTCCCCTCTGCTTTCCTTCTCTAGTCTTGGCTGCAGCCTTCTTACGCTGATTGTCTGTCAATCTTCAAATATTCAACATTATCATTATTTACATGTTTGTTTTTTATTATTGTCATTAAAACACAAAGTTTTAAACACAAAATCTCTTAACTGCTTTTAAAAACAATGTTCCTAATGATGCTAACTAACTAGGCAGAGATGGCATTTTTATTTATCCCAAAGCAAAGGTGGTGAGACCTGCTGAGGACCAGAGTATTGTCTGTATCACAGCACCCAAACTCTGCTGCTCTGATACTTAACCAACAACTTGTTAAGTCTTTTAGTACTTTTTGACTTCCTATCCTCTCTGCTGTATAAATCAAAACCCTTTGGTTTGTACCAAAAGTAAACCTAACCCTCTACAATTTCATTGCACAAAGACAATAAAAGGTCATTCTATTCTGTTCTATTCCTTTCTAAAGCTCTATTTATAAACGGTTTACAAATAAACAATCATCTTAAATAAATACAGAGAAGGACACATTTCACAAGAGTGTAGTTGACAGCGACTGTAGAAAAAAAACATTGTGCTCACAGCTTCAGAGGTCATAGCAGAAAATAAACTGCAGCAGGTGTACAGACTTAAAAAGGTCAAGAGATGGAGTAGCCCATGTCTGTGCTCAGTTTATAATTCATATGCATGACGGTTTTATTCTTTCAATTAATACCATTATCCAGGATCCTATGGTTACAGTTGTCTTTCTTTTTCTTTCAGTTTATAAATTTTTTTTTTTTACCCTTTCTACTAGAAAGAAGCCATAAAAAGGCCTTATTAAAGAAAGAGTGCATTTAATGTCATTCGTATTAAATTGTCAGAAAGAGCCAAATTTAACTTCACGGTCACTGCCCAGATGGACCGTGTAAGCCTGGAGGGGTGTTGTGTTTGAAATAATCAGAGCCAGATGATGCTGTCTGATTAATTTAGGCTGTAAAGTCGTTCGGTTAAAATAGCAGAAAACAGTATACAAGATAAACACATGATACTTACTAAAATTTCCTTATAGTGACAAAACTGTATGTACACAGTAGTTAGACTTCACACAGAGCTGTTCATATTTAGCCAGAGGAAGAGTACACAGTGACTGTCTGCCCTCTGTTATGTAAGCTACACAGAAAAAAAGAGAGGGAAAAGAAAGGAGGGAAAACACAGACATGCATAAAGGACCCTGGCAGCAGATAGTGACTTGGTCACTGTGGGGTCTGCACTTCCTTGGAGGGAGGAGTGGACATATGACACGTACCATATTTGACAAGGCTACTCGGTCCTTGGGAACTATCAAAGTGATGTCAAAGGTGGCTTTGATAGCTGGCTCATCCCAACAGGGGAAAGCTCTGCGAGCATCCGTGGCCTGGAGAGAAAGGGGTATGAGGGGCAGAGGGGAAAAGGACAGACTGTGAGACAAGGTGTGTAGGGTCCAGACAAGGCCAGGTTGCGTTTATGTTCAGTTCACACACGGCGACCGAGCGCATCTTAAATATGCCTCTCATATTACACCTTGTCTCTTTCATTTGATTAGTGCTCTGTGGTGTTTTAAAAGTCACATTTCTGGTCTTTTTGTGTGACACCAGCTGTAAGAGACTTAACTTCTGGTAAAACTGAATGTTTACATAAAGTATATCACTGTCACAGACACTTAAACCAACATACATACTTATATACATGCTTTCATTTTTCCATTCAGCAGGGTAACGTGGCAGTCTGTCACGTTACCCTGCAAACAGCGCCACACACTTATTTTTAGCAGAAAACAATACAGCTGAACATTTTTGGCATGGTCATGTAACCTGTTTCCTGGTGTACAGAAACGTACATATTGCATACGAGTCTCTTCTTTTAAATATATGACGTGGAGAGGGATTTCATCTAAAAACTTTGCGGGCTTTCTCAAAACATCCTAACTTCTACCTGCAGTAATTACATTGTCTGTGCTTCCATGACTACTCTGAAGCTTTAACAGATGTTTGGCTGATGAATTTTCTATCTTTCCCAAACCAACAAGCTTGGTCAGTTGGAGTGACTGACATAAGTATACATCTATGAATGCATTTGCGCAAGTGTGATTGAACTTCACTCTGAAACTCAACTTTCAGGACTCCCATTTTGTGAACAGCTGACTGGAGTCATTATTTTAATCACAAATGAGACCCTGGTCTTATCTTAAGCTTCTTAATCTTCTTAAAGCATATCGTATATGCTGTAAGTATTTCTTTGAAAATAAATCCCAACAGAAGCAAGATAAATACACTGAATAATAAGAAATTAGATCTGCATAGATTTTTTTTTTGTCCTTGCTCCACTTCAGCTTGGTGAGAAAATGTTCACTTTTTCAGTTTTTTCTTTCTCTTTCACTTTAATTGTGAGTGTACCTCCTCACAAACTCATATGCAGAGGAACAGGTCAAACTTATGTAAAGTGAAGATAATAGAGTTGATGACAACTTGTTAAGTTACTGTAAGTTCAAGAACCGCTCCCTGAAAAAGCTTAAGCCCAACATGAGAACGAGGGACGGCACACTTGAGTGAGCTTTTCAGTAGCTGTCATCTCACTCAATCACTGATTGTGTTTAACAGAAATTATTGCAAGCAAATAAAGAAAAACTTCTCGCCATAGCATGCACAAAGTACTTTCATTGTTAGGACATTTTTACAACATTTACCTTGAGGTGAAAAATAAACTTTTAATAATCATCTGTGTAAAGAAAGATCCTCTTTATCTTGCAGCTACACACACTGCAGAAGAAAAGCCTACATGTAAATTACAGCCTGATATCCTGCACAGTGGGTTCTGATATAGGTGTCCTGGTCAGTGACTGTGCTTAATTGGCCAACTTCTGACAAGCAAAAATAGAGAGAATCAAAGAACAAACTGTGTGTGTGTGTGTGTGTAGACCAAAAACGTGACTTGCACACCTCTCCGTTTTGCAACACAGGCAACTTAAGTGTTAAGCAATACACACAACTTCTTCAAGTATTTTCCCGAGCCCACTCACTCACCTCGAACTGTGTGACAGCAGCATACCGAATCTCTCCAGTAGGAGACGTATATTTACTTCTATAGAACCCTTTCATTTTGTCGTTCAGCTCCCCAACAAAGTCGATCTTCAATGTGCCGAAGCCTGGGGTGACATGCACAGAGAGAGACGCACTGTTTGTACAGCCATCATCACAGGGAAGGTGAATAATAACAGCAATGATCATCTGTATATTCTTTTTTGGTATTCTTCAACAATCATACAGACGGTTGCTTCAAAAGCAGGGACAGTCAACAGTCTATTCTTACCTTTCTGTAGGGCACTAGGAAATGAAAGGGTGACTTTCTCGTCCTCATTTTGATAGTTAAATCCTGTTGCATTAATTTCTAAAAGGGGACAAAATTTAAAAAAGAAGATCAGAACATGTTGAGAACTTGAGCTCTTAGCATTGGGAAATAATGCTATTAAGGATTTTCAATCAGTTCAAACGATGGTGAAATCGAATAAGATGGCTAGAAATGACACTGTCACTCTCAACAATGCCATTAATCAAAGGAAAAGCAAGGTTTCACTCAGTCTGACCCTCACCTTCTCCTCCTTGTGGTACAAAGGAAGCTGTGATGATGTCGATGTCAGCACAGTTCATCACAATCTGATTTGTAGCTTGTGTAACCTGTAAATATTGACATAAAACACCTCAACTTAGACTCTTGTCTGTGCCTTAATTTCTACATTTTCAGTTAAACACAAAACCTGCATTCAAGTATCAGGAAGAGTTCATGTTTAATTCTGGAACTATGTCAATGGACCAAACAGTACCAGTGATTGTAAATTAAAATTGAACCCATTTAGACAGCAAAGCATCGTCTCATTTACAGATAAAACATACAGAGGTTGAAGGGAAAACCTGGTCACAGAAACAATAGCTAGTGGAGGGAAATGAAAACAAAAACACAAGAAAAGTAGACAATTAGGGGACTCTGACCTGTAATGTGCAAAAAGCAGATGTTAATCCCCAACATAGAGGGCAAAACACAAACATTCAGAGTTTGTGGCAGTGCTATTTAAGACACATGGAAGATGGGAGTATACCAGTACTTGTGTACAAGTTTGCTTGTCTATCATAACTGAATTCGTCATTTACCAATAAAAAAGCAAACTCTTTAAAATAATTTGGAGTCTAGCTTTAATGGGTAAATCATGTCACAGTTAATCAGTTTGCATAAAAACCCAAGCGTTCTTCATGGAAAAAGACTGTTCCTATGCTTTGCGTTTACAACAACACCGTATATAATTTGCGTGCAATTTAGGTTTGGCTATTATGTCACGGAAAAACTTGTTTGTTGGTTTTCCTGGTGCCCTTTTGCGTACCAAAGGTTTACCAGTGCCTTGTTAATCTTTTTAACAGATGACCTGACAATGAAGCAAAGCGTATCATAAAGCATATAAGGTTAATCTTGGAAATGGTACATATTTAGACAGCGTCTGTGATCCTACTTGATTGCTGTGAAAATGTGCGTTAAGTAACTGTTTACAACCAGGCGCAGGTGTTAGCACACTCAACTAACAGGTGTCTGGACAATGGCACCATTTACACATTGCAAGCAAACGCACAGGTTAAACAAATCAGTCTGCAAAGTACAGCCATTTTATCAACAGACACAAGTGAGCACAAGATGAAGTAGCAAATGTACCGAAAAGGATTTTTAAACCCTTGTCATTTTACTGTGATCACGGTTTATGTTAATGTATAACGTACAACTTCACCTAGTTCAACCGTATTAGTGGGCCTGGGGTGGGAGGGGGCTACACGATGTTGCCATGATTTAGCAAACACTAGTGAGTACTGGCTGGGTTCTAGATAGCGCCTTACCAAATTCACGAGTCGCTACTTATTAAGTATTAGCGCAAAAGCAATGGGCTGTTGCTACGAGGTGTCACTGTCACTGGTATACACCAAGCTCCTCTTAAAACACAACTTAGCGCTCTGACTGCCACTGGCAGATGGCTAACAGGTAGCTAGGCTAACATGAGAGTGCAACTCTGCGGCACGGGACTGTTGTGCTAGCTAGTCCGGATTAGCTTACTGTTGGTCACAGAAACATGACGTGGTATTTCTTTTTCATTTACGGGTTTAATTCGACCAAATTGAGCCCGTCCCATCATTTAACACTTTGCAGCTGACAATAGCTAACGCGTGCAATAATGACAGCTAGTGGGCTAGTGGCTAACAATTGTCGTAATTAGCTAGCAACTGGTAACGTTAGCTGGTTAGATTACATAACGAGATCCCCGCCATGCACAAATAAATCCATTTGTGTATCTAGTAAGGTGTCTGGTCAACGTACCTCCACTAAAGCCTCCAGCTTGCCTTCAAACGTGAAGTCGATCAGGTCAGGCTTCAAAGACAAGCCATAGTTGACGGGGTAAACGTCAGTAGGTAGCCGTACGAAGGGCCTCCTTTCGGGCATGGTTCCTATATTTTGGTTGCTTGCGCTCACGAAGACGGTGCTGTGTGTAATGCTGGCTATCGCTGTGAGTTTTATTAACACGGATCTGACTACAACGGGCCTCGACAGTAAGGATTGCAGCAAGTAGTGACTCTGGGCAAATGACAGCGAACCGTGCGGCCCAGAAGCAACAACATCAACTGAAACCCTCTCAGCACTGCCAGCAATAGATATCTCCTCTCACACAGCCCAAACAACTCCAATAACCCTGCGTCGACCTACAGACATGCGACGTCATCACGTTCCAACGTACGTACTGAACGTGTGTGTGTGTGTGGTCATGCACAAACCATACTATACGACAGTAACATTATCAAAACCTTTGAAATAAAGATTTTATATTGTTTCATGCTTTTATGTATGTTTTCTGTTTCAGTATATTAATTTAAATAGTTGCTTTCCAGCGAAATAATGAACAAACGGAGATTTGCTACAAATATTGATTATTTGTTGCTGTACAATCTGGGACGTACCAATCATATCTCAGCACATGGCTAGGATCGTTAAATGGGCATTCTATAGAAGATTTGTCCGTAGGTCATAAGCATGTAAACGAAAAGTCTGACTTGTGGCTGATTGTTTAAACTATCATTAGTGTCACCACAGTGTTGACTTTCTTGATATTAAAGGGATCCCTTATCAAGTAACAGTGTTAGAAATATATGATTTATACCAGAAATATAAAATATGTGTTCTGTATGTGAGAATTACATGCATGAACATGTGACAAAGGTTGTTAATTAACTAAAATTAACAAAGGTAGCCAAGTTGAAATCTGATTCAATTGTAATTTTTCTGTGGAAACACAACTTTACTTTCTCAAATGTTGCCTTGATACGTTGTTCTTTTGTCAGTGTCATTTTACACAGCGGTTAGCTTTGAAATCCCTAACAAGCTAGCCACTATATGGATGTTATTACAAAGTTTCGCTTTTTGTTTTCAAGAAATACTTCTCACATTTAATCTGGCTGTTACTATATATAACTACAAGTTTTCTTTAAATTGCACTGTTGGAACAATAACAAGGACAATAAGACTACAGGCTGTTGCTCATAACAGTGCACAAAAACACCATGCAAAGGTCAGATGACTCAAGATGGGCCAGTTTGTCAGCAAAGTTTTTGTCACAGCTTAAAATGGAGATCACAGTTGAAAAGACAGTGATAAATATTTGGTCACAGTCAACACTGTGCATGTGAACAGAAGCTTAGGACAAATGGAATGCTATAGAAACCCCACAAACAGCAACTTCTTTAACAACAACATTCAAGACCTACAGATTTCCAAAGAATGCAGCACCAACATAACTGCTGAAGGAGTGACTGTGTTATGATCACAGGTGTAGTTATGTAGATCTTTCATCTGTCAGCATGCCTGTTTACCAGTTAGTATGAAAATGTTGTAGCTGATCCTGGTTTTCATTATATCAGGCACACGATGTTTACTTGGAAAACAAAATCCCTGGTTTTATGTCACAACATACTAGTTTTTATCGGAATCCTTCAGATGCTCATATGCAACTTTTTCAAGATTAAGATAAGAGCTTATCCAGCTTTCTGAATCCAAAGTAAGATGTTTAATTTCTCACATTTAACCAGTAATTGTATGCATGTATGCGTAAAGTGCCTAACATTGCTCAGCATTTTGATAATGTTATAGTTTTATTTTGAAATAGGCAACCGGAAGTCTATGACGAAAATCCTGACAAGATGGCGATGCCCATGAGGAGGACGTTGGGGGCTCTTCATACAACGATTTGTAGCAGTTTAAAGGTACTATAACTTTTACGAGCACATCGTTGTAGAAACGCACGCAGTCGACATGTAGAAGAAGCAATTCGTTTCATTCGCTTCATATGTTTATATGAAGCGAATGAACTGCCCTGGCAATACCCGCCTTGCTAATATTAGCTAACAGACAGGGTGTGAGCATCCACATACAGGTAGACACAGGGACGTTTATTTCTGTCAGCTAAATCAATTCTATATATGTATATATCTGTATGCGTGTGTGTGATTGACTGCTTGCTTTCTCAGAGGTGCTCTTTATTTGAACTAAAGCGATACTGTGTTTATCTTGCTGGATGAAACAATAGTACGTAGCTTGAGGTTTTCTTTGTGTTTGACAAGATTAAGATATACAGAGCACAACTTCACAACAGTTGAGTTCAATGTAAACTAAAACTCATAGTATTACAGGCCAGTATATCTGTGAGGGAGGCAAAATGTTAGAAATACCAGTCGGGGTAAAGGGCACAATCATCTTGGTATTAAAGATAAAGGTGTGTTTTTACAGTGTCAACAAAAGCTGAAAGTTTTTGGGTCTTGTGAAAGTAGAATTCAGGGCCATTGAGTTTAGAGGATTCTTGTAGTGGTTAAACACATATTTGTCTCTGTCCTCATAGAATGCTGAGACGTCTCTGGATGTGCAACATCCTATTCCACTTTTCCTGCCGGTCCGAACCAAAAAGCGGTATTTTATCCCTCCAGCAGTGGGAGTGAAGGGGAAGAAGCAGGAAAACACAGAGGCCAAAGCCCGAGCAGCAGGCATCGTCTTCAGGCAGCAGTACTTTGAGAGGCCCATCAATATTGCCTGCACTGGTAAAATGATCCTTAAAATCAGTGACATCCATATAAGATGTTATTTCTAAAGCTAGAATACCTTGTGGTCATTAAGTTTTTCACAGAGGTGTGGACTCGAGTCATTAATTTTATGACTTTAGACTTGACTTGAAAAAATGTTATAAGACTTGGACTTTTACACTAATGACTCGGAACTTGAATTGGACTTGAACCTGTTTACTTGAAAAGACTTGATATTTTACCATTGTTATTATCATAACTGGACTGGCCCGGTATGCCCGATGGCGATTTTTTTTGTTTTTATGGGCCGATGGATTATTTATTTATTTATTTTGTAACAATGAAATGTGTTGGATTGGCCAATTGGTCATGATCGACTCTGGGCTGGACCAATTACAGCAGAGGAGGTCGGATGCACCCTCCCCCTTGCTTAGCAATCTTATAGACGAACTAAAGAAAATGGAGAACAAAAAAGGAAAGGAGGTACAGAAAACATTGGCCCCAAAAAGAAACAAGCCCTTCAGGCAGACAAATGCCAAATGTGTAAAAATAACTGAATTGTTTGGTGGTGGCTATGGCGGAGCTTCCA
>VURO01042009.1:2500-11210 GCA_015108175.1 Pelvicachromis taeniatus
CATAGTAATCAGTCCATGGGCTGATGGAGGTAGAGAGCGTTTGTGAGCTCACCCACCTTCAGCTAACCATCCCCGTGATCTGCATCTGTTCCACAAATGCTTGTTCAGTGTAGCTATTGCATGGACCATGAAGCTACCAGCTGGTTCATCATTGTGGTTTCTCCTTTGCTTCCCTGGTCCCAGCTGGTTCTACCTCTCCATCTAATGCCAGCAGGGTTGAGACGTCAGTAATGTTGTGTTCTTCGTTCTTCACTTCCTCTGGTTACGGTGAGCTTCCTCTGAGGTGAAGCTCAGAGGCAGCTGTGACTGAAGCGATGAGGAGAGAAGTGGCCTGGTTTCTCTGGAGGTATCTGGTTTTGTGCTGCTTGTGTGAGCGAAGTGTCACGCGGTCGTGTTTCCTGTTTGGACGTACCCGCTGATCTCCTCGCCGTGCTGTGTTTGCTCTTCACGTTGTGGTGATTTTGTAGAGTTAGTTAAGCTCCGAGCGGCGTTCAGCGCCGCCACCGCCGCGGAGCATTAGCTGTGCCGTGTCGTCGGTGTCCACACTCACGTCTGCATGCTTGCCGTATGAGTTTATTAATCAGTAAAGTGTTGCACTTCGCTCCGCAGCGGCACACTCCACACACCTCGGCCCCTCCCACACCTGTGCTCGTGGTTGTTACCTGTGTATGCTCTCAATATCAATCTATGTGCAGCGAATATGAAGCTATAGAAATGTACCGTATATATAACGTTAAACTAGATATGCAGCGGCCAACACTGTAGTGTGTGTGTGTGTGTGTGTGTGTGTGTCAGAGAGCAAGAGTGTGTGTGTGTGTGTAGATCTATTGTGTATTAGTGTCATGTGATCAGGGCCCAGAGAGATATGAATAAAGTTTGTGTGAATGAAGATGACTTTGACTCTTTATCACACACTCACCACCTGACATCCTCATCAGTCACATGACCTCCGGATAAACTCACACAGTGAGTCTGTCACGACCCGCCCTGGTGGGGGCAGTCGTGACAGACACAAACTCGACCATCGGATCCGCTGCATCATATCCGCTGCCCCGGGGCCTCCTCCCGGTGGGACATGCCCGGAACACCTCCCCCAGGAGGCGTCCAGGAGGCATCCTTATCAGATGAACCACCTCAACTGGCTCCTTTCGATGTGGAGGAGCAGCGGCTCTACTCTGAGCTCCTCCCGGATGGCCGAACTTCTCACCCTCTTCACCACAATACACCGATGCAGCGTCTTCGTCACTGCAGCCGCAGCACCATCTGTCCATCTCCCGTCACTCGTGAACAAGACCCCGAGCCGCCGGCCCCCAGGCCGGCCCCCTGAGCTGTTTCGTCTCTGTCCTCCGGGTAAGCCTCCTGAACTCTGTGTGGACTCCTTTTGTCGCCTGTTCCGAGTCACTGAAACGTGTCCTTGCTCCTGCTCTCCGAGGCCCACACTGCAGCTGAACATCAGATTTTATACACTTATAACAAACATAACGTGACAGTTCTATAAAAATGATTTCGGGCCGGACTGATTACAGTATTGGTACAATAACATGAAGACAGTTGTAAGACGGCTCATTTCTTTCTTTAATATATACGACCTTCATAAATCCTGCTGACTCAGTGTATTTACCTGTCATGACCCGAACTGCAGACTTCACAGCGACGGGGGTGGAAAAAAGGCAGCTTTATTAAAAAAATGCAAAATCAAACAGGAACAGGAAGATAATCCACAGGGAGGACGAAGAGACACGGAGCATGAAACGAAGGAAGTGTCGTTAACGACGTGACACCGGGCAAGGAACACAGGGCTTAAATACACAGGAGCACAACGAGGACATCAGTGAGACACGGGGACCCGACTACAGGGGAAACACAAAGGTAGGGAACGGGGGGAGCACAGGGTAACATGGGGGCAGGGGGCCACAAACCGCTCATACATGTTAAACATAAGCACAAACCGCTGGGTCAACACCAGGACCAGCACCAGGACCCAGCACCAGGACCCACCAGGACCAGCAGCACCAGGACCCAGCACCAGGACCCAGCAGCACCAGGACCCAGCACCAGGACCCAGCACCAGGACCCAGCAGCACCAGGACCCAGCACCAGGACCAGCACCAGGACCCAGCAGCACCAGGACCCAGCAGCACCAGCACAGCACCAGGACCCAGCACCAGGACCCAGCAGCACCAGGACCAGCAGCACCAGCACAGCACCAGGACCAGCACCAGGACCCAGCACCAGGACCCAGGACCAGCACCAGGACCAGCACCAGGACCAGCACCAACATGAGCATGCACACTGCCTCTGATGCGCTCAGCTCCATCAGCAGGCCCAGCTGTGCCCTCTGCTCACCACCAGCAGGTGGAGCTGCAGGACCACAGAGCTCTGTTACCTCACAGCAACATTATCGTCCTCACTGAGACGTTGACTTTCATTTAAATGAGGCAAAACGAGGAAGAGGCAACGAGGAAGGAAGAGACACTGAAGCAGCGACAGAGGAAGAGAGAGCGGCCGGGCAGAGGGCGAGTGACAGAAGAGAAGCAAAGAGAGAAGAGGAGCGAGGGTCCGACATGAGAGCCGAGGAGTAAGGTGTCTGCAGACATGTCCTCCCGGGCTGAGAGTAAGACAGGTGAGCGTCCTCCTCTTCCTCGGCCCTGTCCCTTCTTACAGGCTAACTGTTAGCCACCACAGGCTAACAGCACTTACTACCAGCGCCCTGCACTTTGTTCCAACTTTTTTTGCTTTTAATGTAAAGATAATGATGATGATGATGATGGGGTCCTCTTCCTCAGCCTCCCAGATTGCGTATCTCACCATGAGGTTGAAAGATAAGCTCCACCCACAGCGGACGAGACGCCCTGAGCGTGTCAAACACACCCCATCATTGAGAGTCAAACCACCTGACCTGGACCTGCAGCAGCCCCAGGTATACACACACACACACACACACACCTTTGTGTCTCTGTGAGGACCTGCAGCCACATCATCACCTTCACCTGGACCAACCTGCTGCCAGTCACCCAAAAGCCAATCCAGCTCATTGATTGGCTCAGAACATAACAGTCACTTCTGTATAGGACTTTAGAATAAAGTTTCCCAGCTGCATGTTTCCTTCTGCGCTCCTCTGTGAAGCAGACCAGCTGGTGCTGGTCCACAAGCTCCACATGTTCCAGTGGGTGGAGGTCTGGTGCCCCACATGGTCCCTCTCCTCTACAGCTCCATCAGCTCCAAACAGCTTCTGATTGGTCAGACCACAGGAAGCAGGTCTGAGGAGCTCAGGTCAGCTGATCGTATCTCCTGCACACGCTCAGAAGAACCATCTAACGAAGGCTCAGCGGCTGCTCTCACAGAGGATGCCTCGGCATCATCATCATCACACACGATAACGCTGTAACACACAATATAAATGACACATTTCATCACGATGAAAACCTGAAAGCATGAACCCTGTTACTACCTCAGCAGGACGACAGCACCTGCCCGGTGCACACCTTTGTCTGTCTGAATGTTGGCACAAATGTAACTGATCTCAGGTCAGCTCGCTCCAAAGACCGGGCCACGTAAACGAAGCAGCTCCAGCACTGAGATCTGATGCTGGTGCTTTATCAGCTGATGGTGAAGAAGACTGTGTGTGTGCGTGTGTGTGCGTGTGTAGTCGTCAGGTGTGTTCGCGGACCAGCAGCGGGCCGTGGTCAGCTCCCTGCAGTACTTTAAGGCTCTGGTGGACCGACTGGGTGTTGACAAACCTGGCGTGGACAAACCGGTCCTGAACCAGTCTGTTGTCAGCGGCCTTCTGGGCGGGGCTTCTGGGGGGGTCCTGGAGGCGGTCCAGACTCTGGTCCAGCTGGAGGCTCGCCTGCACAGCAGGTAGGTGTCACTGACGTGGCGCTTTCTGAGCTGGCTGTCCTCCTTCTGACCCGTGTGTCTCCCTGCAGTAAGACGGTCGCTGCCTGTCTCGCTCGTCTCTACCGCTCTCTGGCTCAACTGATTCACTGGACCGATCAGGTGATGTTGCAGAGCGTCTCCCACGGCAACAAGGAGTCAACAGAGAGCGTTACCAAAGTGATCAGGACCGTGCTGGACAACGTCAAGGTGAGAAGCAACCGCAGACTCGATTCATCGAAGCGCAGCGCCTCGCCTAGAGGCCCTTCATTACTGTGAGACACAAACAAACACAAACAAATAAACACAAACAAACAAACACAAAAAACAAACAAACACAAACACAAACACACACACACACACAAACAAACAAACAAACAAACAAACAAACAAACAAACAAACAAACTGTCCCTGGAAATTTGTTGGCGTTTTGTGCCAGATTTTTATTTCACATTCACTCGACATCTAATTGAGCTTTTTCCTCGATTTCGCCACTCCGAAGCCCAAACTGCTCGGTCAGCGCTTCTGAGAGTCGTCCTTTGACGGCGTTCGGACCACCTGCCTGTGATCGTCCTCACGTGACCTCAGCTGTCTGAATGTGTTTAGAGCGCCTGAAGCGTTTTCACGTGTCTCGATGCGGTCGTGTTCGCTGAGTCTGCAGAAATGCATTTCTCAGTGTTGGGACGGGTCTCGTGACAAACGGGAACAGAAATCATGTCTGAGGGAAGCGTTCTTCTAAAAACAGCGTCCGCTCATCGTTAAATATGTTACTGATGACGAGCAAACCCTCGCTGCTCCTGGACTCTTTGTTGTCTTTAAACCAGACTTTAGAGTCTTTATCGTGACCTTTGACCTCTGGCCCACACAGGCATGTCTCTGCTCTTTGGCCCAAAACTACATGAACATGCACGGCAGCTCGTTACGTCTCCACTGAGTTCTTAATGATTGAAAATGATTCTTTCATTTTGTTTCTAAGAAGTTAAAGGTTCATGAAGTGTTTCACAAGACTTTCATTATGTCATGAAGTAACATGTGGTGAGCCTTGGCAGTGGATATTTGATGTGTGACAGTTTCAGACGCTCAGAAGTAATGGGACACCATTTTAAATATGACGGCTGTTTTTTTTTAATACTTTGATGAAACTCGTCGTCTGATTGGCTGAACCCAGCCACATGTTGCCTTCCTGTTCCTGCAGTTTGTTCTATTTATTATTCATTCATAATCAAAGTTGAGTGGTGATTTGCACAAACACAGAATAAACTCATGCTCAGTATTAAATGTGGTAATCACGTTTCTTTTCAGAACTTTTGGTTATTAAAATAATTTTTAAAATAAGGATGGTCCTTTTTAGTTCCATAACTTCATAAATGTAAGTTCACATCAGTAACACGTTCACACGTGCCAGTTTTCACTCATGTTGATAAATGAGAGTAGAAAGAGGCAGACGCTCGATAACGAGACGACGGCGGCGAGCAGAGGCGTCACATGACCAGTTTGAACTAAAATCTACACGAGTAACAGCCAAACTCACAAAAACTGAAACTAAACATTTTTCTGCATTAAAACCTGAAGTGAAACCAGTGAGCTGGCTGTGGGAACCACCTGAACTCAAACTGCACCAAAACCATGGAAACGAAAACTATAAAAATCTTTCTGCAGTAAAAAACTTTTTCCATTGAAATCTTAATTTTCCTTTAATAATTCATCTTTCTGGTCAATGATCTGATGTCACCTGATGGCCTCGGTTCTCCTAACATGTATTTTATGACATCTATACTAAATGTTACCATCCTCACTGCAGCCCACTGCTCACTGCAGCCCACTGCAGCCCACTGCCCACTGCAGCCCACTGCAGCCCACTGCTCACTGCAGCCCACTGCACCTCATCACTGTTAAACAGTTCATTTCCACCTCTGGAGCCTTCTTTCCTCAGCACAGTTGGGCTACTTTCTCCAACATTTCTAATACAGTCAGGCCCACTGCTGTGAGCAGTGAGGAGTGGGCTGCAGTGAACAGTGGGCTGCAGTGAACAGTGGGCTGCAGTGAACAGTGGGCTGCAGTGAACAGTGGGCTACAGTGAGCAGTGCCTCGGCACAACGCCTTAGTGGTTTAACAAAAGGAATAGTTAAATAATTAGAGACATTTTATACAGCCCTCATTTTCAGAGGCTCAAAAGTAATTGGATGTCAGTTCAGGTGAGGATTATTTCCTCATCATCGCTAATGAAGCTGATAAAGAGCTGAAGTTGAATCAAAGCATTGGACTTTAACCATCAACTTGAAAGATGTCTGTCCATCCTAAGCAGCCTAAGCAGAGAAGCCCAGACCTCCCTCTCCCCGGCCACCTCCTCCAGCTTGTCAGGAGGCATCCTTATCAGATGCCCGAACCACCTTAACTTTCTCCTTTCGATGTGGAGGAGCAGCGGCTCCACTCTGAGCCCCTCAGAGTGGAGCTGGAGATGATGGAGGACATCATTATCCTGAAAAACCAAAATAACCAATCAGAGCAACTTTAGACGTGACCCTATCAGCACTCTGATTCGCTGTTGAAATGAATGAATGCCATGAGCAGCAGAGGAGACACTAAAGTGCATGAAGACAATTATGGTTACAATAAAGCTCCCGGGCGCCTCCTGGGTGAGGTCCACAGTCAGCGCTGCCTTCACAGGTGCAAACCTCTGGGTACACTCAGAACGATTCGCCTGGAGAAGAAAACTGAGCTGACAGGTCTGTAAAGTGGCTTCTTCAGGCAGACACTGGCTGCAAAGTTTTTCCACCCGTGTATTAAAAAGAGTCTTTATATTTATTTTTTTAATATTTGTAGTTTTTATTGGTGATCTTGTACAAAGAATTTACAGAAGGAACAAAACGGACCAAACAAACTAATGACCATATACAGTCAGTCAGGTTCTCAGGACTGTAGTAAAACTGTAATAAGGTGTAAGTAATAGTTCCTGGTTGTATTTTTCTAATTTATCATTATTATGTTAATAGTAAGGAAAGGAACAGAGAACAATCAGAGCCAACAAACAATCGCACACAAAAATAAATAAATAAAAAGCACACAAAGAAACAAACAGCAGGAACAAGTGGAGGCAACTGATCCAATCTTGGTGGGATGAACACCTCATAGTTGTTCACCAGGGCAAGGAGAGGCATGTAGATCAAATCGCTTCTCAGTTCTTGAATGTTCCGGGTCCATCTGGACCAAAGTCCGTCGAATGTGTCCCGTTGAAGCCGCAGAGACATGGTAAGCCTCTCCATCACAAATATTTGCTACACAGTATCGTCGAATTCTTGTTTCCTGGTACGTCTGTTTGCAGCCAACTCCTAGTCAATGTTTTCTTAGCTGACATTAAGATAACTCTCAGTAGGTATAAAGAGTCTTTATATTTAAACTAATGTTCGTTTGTTAGCACATCTAAGGTTGTGAAGACAGCAGATATTTTTATCATATCTCAACCGTGTAAACCTGATGAGGCCATGACTGCGTCACCAAAAATAGAATAGCTTGCAGACCTGCAGGCAGCCTCATGAGCACTGCGTAGTGATCGAACCACAACGGTGTCATCTGCAAACATGATGACTAAGCTGGTGCAGAGAGGTGGGCTCTGCACGCGGCCCTGAGGGTCTCCTGTACACAATGGGGGAAGTCCAGAAACGCCGTCATACTTATCTGTAAGCGCCATCCCAAAATGAAGGTTACGTGTTTCCTGTGCTGCTGGTCAGCAGTCTCCAGCTTTGCTGACACTGACCCAGTGTTGCAGAGCACATGTGTGGCTTCTCTTCGCTGTTCTGAGCCATGTTATTATGGTTACGGCTCTGCAGTCTGCTCTCAGTGGAGACCAGCCAGTGAATGCTCATTATGATCTTTCTGAAACAGCTTTCACTCACTTCTGTTTTCATGGATTCATCAGGAACTGGTTCGATTGGTTGCAGAGAGACAAGAAGGCTCCGCCCCCCTGTCACCTGTCCAGCCAGAGTCATTAGGATTTGATGAGCAGGAAATATCGACCTGCAGGACTCCTGCTGAGGAGAAGGAGGAGAACAAGGGAGTGGGGCCAACGAAGAGCGGGGGGGAGCAAATACTTTTCGCTCCTCCCAAACCTCCTATGCCCATCCCAGAGTCACACATTCAGGTGACCCCCCAGCTGGGACAGAGGTGAGTCTAAACTGACATCTGACACATTCAAAGTTTTAAATGACAGAAAACAGATCAACTTGAGTCAAGTCTGGATCGGTCTGGATCAGTTTAGTTTAGTCTGGATCAGTCTGGATCAGTTTAGTTTAGTCTGGATCAGTTTAGTTTAGTCTGGATCAATCCGGGTCACTCTGGAACAGTCTGAATCAGTCCGGTTCACTTTGGTTTAGTTTAGTTTAGTCTGGATTGACCTGGATCGATCTGGAACAGTTTAGTCTGGATCGGTCTGGTTCACTTTGGTTCAGTTTAATTTAGTCTGGATCGGTGTGGATCAGTTTAGTTTAGTCTGGATCAGTCTGGATCAGTCTGGATCAGTTTAGTTTAGTCTGGATCAGTCTGGATCAGTTTAGTTTAGTCTGGATTGACCTGGAACAGTTTAGTCTGGATCGGTCCGGTTCACTTTGAATCAGTTTAGTTTAGTCTGGATCGGTGTGGATCAGTTTAGTGTAGTCTGGATCGGTCTGGTTCACTTTGGTTCAGTTTAATTTAGTCTGGATCGGTGTGGATCAGTTTAGTTTAGTCTGGATCAATCCGGGTCACTCTGGAACAGTCTGAATCAGTCCGGTTCACTTTGGTTTAGTTTAGTTTAGTCTGGATTGACCTGGATCGATCTGGAACAGTTTAGTCTGGATC
>VURO01042013.1:8195-40367 GCA_015108175.1 Pelvicachromis taeniatus
CGGCCCGCCTTGCGGGGGCAACGGAGCGACTGCTCCACCAGCCTCGGAAGAGCCCCGCAAAGTGGGCCGCGCACCGCCGCCCAACCCACCCAGCCCTTAGAGCCAATCCTTATCCCAAAGTTACAGATCTGACTTGCCGACTTCCCTTAGCTGCCTTGTTCTAACATGTCAGAGGCTGTTCACCTTGGAAACCTGCTGCAGATATGGGTACAGGGCCAGCGAGAGCCAGCTTGCTAGTCTAGTCTCTTTTTTGCGCTAATTCGTACAGCACCATTTTGGCTGTGTGACAAACATATCACTCTTTTCCGTGTCTGATCACATGCCTTTCCGCCAGGCAAAATGGCAGAACAAACCAAAACAAATCCTCTTACGATGTCACAAAAATCATGAAAAATAGAAAAGCCGCAGGGTTCAAAGCTTGTGCAAAAAGTAGCGGCTTATAGTCCAGAAATTATGCTAATCAGTAGTTGTTGATCAATGGTTATGAGAATTTGCATATTAATGATCAAGGAACTGACCTTCCCAGCCCATTGTTCCTTCAGTGGTGCTTGTTTCAGTCATTATGCAAATGTACTGTTTATAAGGTTGGGGAAACCTGCAGTCAGCTGAGACTGAAGAAGTCACTTGGATGAGTGACGAAACGTTTCTGCCACTGAAAACGTTACGTCCAGATGAACAAACTCAACTTTGTGGGATGGAAAAGATTAATTTTGCATTCATGGACATGGATCACTGCAACCAGACAGATTCTGGGAAATTTGTGTTAAGGAACAGAGAGAAAGTGTGAAATTCATGTCCAGAAACATGAATAAAAAGATTACAGGATATCACTATCTAGCAGAATGCCAAGAGGCAGTTTTGAATTGAAATTATAAACGTGAATGAAGCAGCAATTGTCAAATTTACTTTTATTTTTGATACTTTCAGTGAAATCTTGAGTCACTAATCGTCCAAATAATTCCTCCAGAAAACATAAAAAGACAACAACAACAAGAGCAAAAATTTGAAGAGAGAGAGAGAGAGAGTGCAGCAACATCGTATCTTTCAGTCTGGTCCAGGTTTTCTTGTTGGTGTGATAAACAGCTGACTCACCCAATAAGATGATTTGATAGAGGGATTGTTAAATAAAAGACTTAGATGCCTAGATGAAGCTCTGTCTGAAAGTGAGATGTGATATACTGACAACATTTTCAAAGCCATGCTAATTGACTCTTAGTTTCTGCCATTGGTTTAAGTTTGTTTATCCTTCCATGAATTGTGGCAAAAGATAGTGAAGGGAGGGGAGGTGAGCAGAGGTGTTGTATCATCCTCTCAGCAGTTTACAGATGACATGCTATTCCACTTCACCTGACAATACGCCAGCTCCTGTTAACAGCTTTCCCTTCCTGACCCCCTTTTTTTCCTTCCATTTAGCCTCCATCGTGCAGTTTTCAAGTGTCTTTCTTTGCCTCTTCTCTCTTTCCATTTCACGTGTGACAATGCATCCTCCATTAAGTCTTTATAGGTTGATGGAAATGTCATAAGGGCATTGAGAGGGCCATACATCACCCTATTCACCCTCCTCCTCCTTCTGCTGAGCTTTCATTTTCCTTTGCCTTACTTCTCCCGCTCTGACACAATGCAGACGAAGAGTCACCACTTCACCTGGTGCATACAGCAAACCTTTGCTATCCAGCCATTGGGAAGCCGCAGTAATCTGTCCTCACCACAGAAGTACAGCAGCTCCTGGTTTCCACGTAAATGAAGGATTACCAATGTTTCTCCTCACATCCATGGCACCTTGAGGGGAATTTAGGCCGGCGTATTGGTATATCAGCGCTGTGCTAGTGCATATCAGCCGCAGGGAAGCGGGGAGATCTGCTTATTTTGGAGCAATTTTGATAAGCGGGAAGAATCAGCCCCCCCACCCCTATTTCCTGGAACTGCAGCATAGTCACCTTGGAGGCTGTGGAGGTGTAATAGCAAAAAAGGAACGGTGTCAGGTGGAGAAATAAGTGTGTGTTAGTCGAGCGGAGCACCCGCTGGTTCCCCATTCTCCGCCCTGTCCCCCTTATCACATTACAACTCAGATAGATGGTACCCGAACCCCCAGAGGTAAAGGATTAATTTGTTTAAAGCTCTGCAGACTGCTTTCACTGACCTTGGCTGGAAAGGAAGAAAAAAAGAAGAGGAGAATGATTTTCCTCTCATGTTTCTGTCCTGGAGGGAGAGCGAAAAGATTAAGAGAAAGTGGGGAGTTGTGTCTCTCCTTTCAGAAAGTGAAATCACAAAGTACTGCAGCCACTGGGCTGTCTAATACATCTAGTTTGCATAACTAGCATGCTAAGCTCATGATTTCACCATCAGCAAACTGCCGCCAGGTCGAGCTTATATCTCCACATTTAATTTGTTTCGTGAAGACAATATCACATGCAGGGGATTACTTTCACAGCGTACAGTTAGTTTTTTTTTTTTTTATCTCTTTACTGGAATAAGAACATGCACACATGGAACTTCACTGTCATGTGAAATAGAATGTTTTCGTAGATCTCCTGTGGAAAGCCTTTTTGCTTCGACAGGAATTAACAGAAAGTAACAGCCACACATTCGATGGACTGATCATCAGCAGTCCAGCACTTCTATAAAAGAAAATGTTTTGTCAGTTTGCGGTTCTGGACCATTCAGCTGTGCGCTAACACAATGGCACAGTCTTCCTATGAGTGGATGTCCCACCAAATTCACGCCAAGTTCACACTGTGCCGTCCTCAAACTGCAAAAAGCCAACGAGCTACGTCTCAGGCTCTACAGGCCTCAGTTAGTAGGTTAAATATGAACGTTAATGACAGCTCAATTAGAAAAACGATTGATGGCTTGTTTGAAAAGATTCCCAGAAGAAAGCCTTGTCTCTCTAAAAAGAACATGGCAGCACAGGTTAGCTTTGCAAAGCTGTGTTTCAGCCACATTCCTTTGTGAACAACCAAAAACAAATTCAGTATATCAGCACCTCAAGCCAGCGGTCAGGACGGTGGTGGAAGTGTGATGATTTGGGCTTGTTTTATAGTCAGTTTTGACCTGCAATGTACAGAGTGAGTCTGCATATGGAAGAACTCTATTTTAAACCTAGTAAGGATAGTATACCTAATATGTGTGTATGTGTGTTTTATGAAAAAACTAAATATACGATAAGGCATCTAAATAATGGATTATATGGTACATTCACCTTATATGTATGAAGTCCTGTTTCAAAACACCAAGATGGCGAAAAACACTCAGTTTGGGGGTACATAATGGGTCTGCCTATCGAAACAACTGAGGGTCTGTCTTTGTTAGCGGTGAGCTTATGCAATGCCAAAGTGTCTGTTGTCACGGGTCATACAGAATTTAATCAAACTTACACAATGAGCAGTTGATGGGTATTCACCCAAACTCAGGGTTAAGGTGACGCTCATATGTGATTTGAATTGTGAGGAGCCAGATGAGCTCATGTTAATAAGGGCTTTTTTCATGATTTGTTCATTTCTTCAAACACTTGCTATTTTTCTCTTTTCTGTTCTTGCACTCTGTGGCAGAAACGGAAATGACTCATTGAAACAGATTGACATTTATAAAGTCAGGCAGAGCATGAAAAGGAGAAGCTGGGGTGATGCGGGGTTGCAAGGCAGCTTGCAGATGTAGGCCAAAGCATCTTAAGCGGCTCGCCCTACATGAAAATAGCTAATTGGGTGCTTAGAAGGGTCTCAGCTGAGTGATTAGCTGATGTGGGCTGGACCATTAAGGAAGACTGATCTACCCGAATGAATTCTGCTCAACTTAGGGACTATTTTTAGCTTCATCTTGTGCAGTCTTATATTTGTCTACACTGATCTATAAGTAGGGCAGGATGGTGAGATATGTTTTTGCAGTTTTCTCAAAATGAGATATCCAACAGAAAGAAATAACCAAGGGAAAAAAAAAAAGTGTTTCAATCCAACACAATTAATATGACAAAACTCTGCACATGTTGTGTTGACAGATGAACCCAATGACAGAATATGTCCTGAATGTGTGCTAATAACTGAAAACATCCACATGTAGCAGGCACAGGGATACATGTGCACACATATTAAATCCCCATCACTCTTCTTCATTTGCGAATCCCACAGCAAGCCCGTGTGATGAGTATGCTCTGCAGAAGGTGTGGCTGTCAACATCAATAAAGGCCTTCCAGTTTGAGCGGCCATTAATACCAAAGTAGCCACTCGGCATGTTGTCAGATATGAATAATGGTTTGCATAACAAATCATTTCACCGCCTGACAGATATTCCAGCGCGTGCAAGGGGCGGCGGCTCGGGTTGCAGGACTTTGCTCCCATCAGCGGCCCCGCCGGCTGATCAAAGCTGAAGTTATGAACCGCAGAGCGGCGAATTGGCAGAGCGGATTCTTCCTTGTGGATGACACCTTGTTCTGCAGCCACAGACAAGATAATACAGGGAAAGGTTACGTGCCATGGTGACGGAATGAATCGCCAGCCGTCATAAACAGTTAGTGTCCCGCAGCGGTGATATGATGATTTTTATCTCGTCACCCCCACAGGTCGCTGACCTCATATTTCACTGATGACGTCTGTGTGGCAAAAGCAATTTGACCAGAAAACAACAGCTGATACCTCCTGTAACTTTCCATGTCAATCCTGCCACCAAACAAGGGCGATTCATCAGCTCTCACAAAACAGGTTTCAATTCAATTTATTTTTCTTTATATCGCACTGGGTGAGAAGAACAGTCACCTTGAGGTTAAGAACCAGTAAAATTTGAGAGAGAAGCCCAGTGATCAGATGATCTGCTTTGAGCAATACTTGGAGACAGACGGGAGGAAGAGCTTCATTTTAACAGGAACAAACTTCCAACAGAACCAGATTCAGGTGTGTGAAGTTGGCAATCCTTTAGCAGCATAACTAAAAGATAGTTCTAAGTATAAATACAATTATAAAGTATAAACTTTATGGAAAAGTTTGAAACCTAATCTTAGAAAGCTGTTTCCCTAATAGAAAGGGCTGATAGCCAAAACCTCTATATCCTACTTTACTTTTAGAAACATTAGGAACCGCAGGTAAGCCAGCAGTCTGAGAGAGAAGTGCTCTGTTAGGATAATATGGTACTATGGGTCTTTAAGATCAGATGGAGCCTGATCTTTCAAGACCTTGTAAGTGAGGAAAAGGATTTTAAATACAATTCTGGATTTAACAGGGGTCCAATATAGAAGAAATATGATCTCTTTCTCATCCCTGTTTGTACTACAGTGTAGCATTTTATTCATTACCAGGCTTTTAGAAGAGCCAGATAGAAAGGAAATGAATGCATATTTGTTTTTCAGCATCACTCTGAGACAGGATATATTTTTCTAATTTGTGGAATATTGTACAGGAGAAAAAAGTCAGCCCTTGATATTTGTTAAGTGTATGCACTGAAGGAGATATCTTGGGCAAGAATGACTCCAAGGTTCCTCACAGTGTTACCGGATGCAAAGGTGATGCCATCCAGGCTAAGCATCTGGTTAGACACCATGTCTCAGGACATCATCTGCACCGTCTTCTCAATAACAGGGAATGTTCTCGATGAAGCTGCTCTGTGAATCTCAAATCCTTTCTTATGTTCCTGCTGTGGGTAGAGGAGGCATCTGAGCATGGCGAGAGCAGTTTTAGGACACAGCAGTGTGCCGTGCAGGGACGGGACGGCAGACACCTGCTGAATGGAGAGAGCCGGCGGAGAAATGGAGGCGCAGTCAGAGAGAAACCAGGTTATACGCCGCATTGCGTGGCCTGTACTGTAACGCTGCAGGAAGCCTGTGAAATGAGGTCACTGGTGACCTGAGTGTCTGCACAGAATTCAAAATCTATTTGAAGTTTTGGTGCAGAGAGAAAAAGGCACAGGTGAACTCGGCCCGGGCAGTTTCAGAGTCGTTTCATATTCATGCAGCACCAGATTCAGTTTGGAGAGCTGCTGTTTTCTGAACTGCTCCAAAAATCCAGCCTCACACGTTAGACGTATATTTGTGAATGTCATGAGCTTTTGATCACTGCTAAGCTGCCGTAAGTGAGAAACAACACTGCATTTAATTAGCTAAACACGGTGTCATCGGGGATAACTAATTTGGCTCCAAAGTTAAACACTGTTACAAGGCGAAAAACACATTAAATCGCCCCAGTTCTGACCAGCAGTTCATGAAATCATTACAGTAGTTTGATTCTCAACTGAAACATATTTAAAACGTTTCTCCTTTTTATTATAAAGTTCAACAGCTGCTGCATAATGAGGGAGAAGATGAAATAAGTAATACGCTGAGACTTTTCTGCATACTTTTAATACAGTTTATTTTTGGCTTGGTTGCTGGGAAGATTGAATTTATACTTAGTTATTTTGGACCTTCGTATGTGTGTTTTTGGTTGTTCGCGTGCGTGCGTGCGTGCGTGCGTGCGTGCGTGCGTGCGTGCGTGTGTGTGTGTGCTTGCAAATAACCATGCAATCAGTCCCCCTGCCTGTCATTTAAACTTCAAGAGGACAAAGTTAAGACATGACTGATAAATCCTGAACTGGAAATGATGTTTTGTTCTAATGTTTTTTTAACAATTTTACTTTGAATCATAGGATAGAAAACAGGACAAATAACCTGAGATAGATGAATGGATGGAGAGTGGTAGTATGACTGGATTTACAAAAAAGGTGTCCATCACGAGTTAAGGGTGCAGGACAAAGTCCTCACTAGGAGCCCTGGTTTGGGGTCAAAAGGTCATTGCTGAGCAGGTCATAACGTGTTTTTTTTTTTTTTTGGTGTATGCAAACCCAACAGCAGGAAGTCTGTTCACTGAGGGTTCAGGTACTCACAGTTTAATCACAGGTTTGGAGGTGCACATAGTTTGTGAATGAGGCAGAAACTGAACCAGGAAGGAATGTGAGGTCCTTGAGAGACTCGTGTGCACGGCTTAACGAAACAATCGGTGCTTCAGGAAGAATTTGAGATTCATAAAGGACCCAAGACATCCAGAGGACCTGACAGGAGATATAAAATCGATACATCACACAGCAGACCAAAGAACAGAGTTTTTCCAAAAGCTGAAAGAAAGTTAAAGAAATAATTACACACATGAGCAATGCACAGTTAGACATACAATTGCAATCTGACCTCAGTTCAGTGCCTTTTTATATACGCTCCACCTCCCTCTGTTTAGCTTTGTAATAAATATGCTTATTAGCATTATTGGAACCTATTTGTAAGTACTGTATTTGTTTTTTTAGTTTGGTTTATATTTCTTGGAGTGGGCCCTTCCAGCTTGAGCATTTCACAAGATTTGCACTTGAGTAACAAGTGACAGTAAACACCTTGGAATCAGCTCTCTCACGTGCATTTTAGTCCTACAGTCGATCTCATGAAGGATTGAGATTTGTTTTTGGCCAGTAAGTGAAAACGCTACACAATGTGGCTGTGAACCTAACCCTACACTGAAAGAAGTAAGCACAATAAACAGGTGGATGGATAAGTTAACAGATAGATGTAATAATGTGCTTCAGGACTTCATCAGCTCTCGCAGAGCTCCATCTGAAGTGTACTTCCTTGAGCAATTTCAAGAAAAATAGAGTTTTTGATTAAAAAAACAAACAAAATCGATATAACAGGAGCAGCCTGAGAGTCAAGAGGTCAAAGGTAACTCAGCCTTCAATTAAAGTGACATGCTCTCAGCCCCCCAACACGGCCTGAGCTTCAGGATATAAAGGCAAGGTGGAAGGTTAAGAAATTGTTGCTGGCGGTGGTGGAGGTTTGCAGAGGTTTAGCTGCATGTCAGCAAATGTCACAGTTATGCTCTCCCTGCGCCCTGGCAGCCTTCAGCCTCTCTGAATTTGCTGAATCGCTACATCCACCCTGACATTTTCCCAAAATTGGCCTCAGTGAGGTTAAACTCGTGGACAAAAACTTTCAAAATGCTCGGCGGCGCTTCACAACACCTGGACGTGAGAGGAGATCAAAACTCACCTGGGTGGTGCTGTGTATCAATCAGGCGCAGGCTCGCACGCCTTCTCCTTCCTGACATGATCCGGTGGGAAGGTTTTGTTTCGGTGTGGTTGCATCAGCCCGACTTAATGAGACAACGAGAGGCGTGCAGGTGCAGGCAGGCCGGCGAACAGATATTGAAGTCCTCATCAGAGTCGCTGACTTGGAGGCTTTTTGTTGGTCTGTATTGCTGAAGCACCGTTATTGCATTTCCCTCTGTAAGCCATATGGCTCGGCAGCTAAACCCCCACACACACTCCCACAAGGTGTCAGCTGAGCTTTCTCCTTCTTCTTTCACATCACAGGTGCTCCCACGGCAGCTGAGGTAGCAACACGGGCCGAGCAGAGAGCACGTCAGGGATCAGTGTGAGTGGCAGGAATATTTGGTGATATTAGACGAGGTCGTTAAGTTTTCCTGCTTACATCTGCATAAAAAAAACAACTCTTTCCTTTCTTTTCCTAACAGACATGTCAGCAGGCAGGGACGAACAAGTAATGGAACATGAATTTTATGCCGTCAGGTTTGCTTTGCATGGCATGCTGCTGCAGCTGTGACAGAGTTTTTGACATATCGGAACAGAAATGACTGCAGCAGCAAATCTTCATTGGGGGTGGTGATAAAACAACAGCTGAAAAATCTTAGTCTGTCTATGCACGATGTCTCCAGGAAGTCATTTTATGCTTCCTAATGTTAGTAAGCGGAGATATTTTCCAAGCCAACTGGTTTATTTGCTTGAAACCAGTGGTTCTGAAATGGCCGGGCATCGAGAAACCGCAGGGGAAATGCAGTCTGAAGCTACGGCAGGCTGAACAAATATGAATTTGTAGTTTTTTCTGATACATTTTTGTTGACCTTCAGGTTTCTAAAATTCAGCTTCGATTTTTTATATGATTGCTGCTTGATGCAAATTGTGAAGGCCAGGGTATGCTCCAAGAGAGGTCTCCAATTAGCTGAGGTCATAGCAGACAGCTAGCAGCTACAGCTACCATTTAACCCACTTTAGAGTTTGCCTCAAATGCAAAAACTGCACTTTTGGTTTCAATTTTCAGCCCTGGTGGAGGGCAAATGAATGCTTTTACTCTAAAGCATCTCCTGATGACAGCAGTCTTATAGAGAAGTCTTAAACTGTGGTACAGGAAGGTTTAGTTAAGTTAAAGATTTTGGCACCATTTCTTCCACCATTTGATCTTAAAGTACGTTGCACATGCAAGGTGTGAACGTGAATTTGTCACAGACTACCTCTCAGTGTAATCAGAGTACAGGAAAAGAAAAATGATTTGTAAAAATGGAAAAGATCAAATTCTGCTGAACAAAAAGTGGAGAAGAAAAAAAAGATGAATGTCCCCGTGTGGGAATTAACAGAGGCCGGTGAAATAAATCGGAAGGAGTGAAGGAGGAGTGGAGGTCCTTTCTTGTGCCTGGTGTCAGGAAATAGTTCGAGTAATCTGATTGCAACAGGACATCACTCTCTGCTCGTGTCCTGGAGGAAGAGCAGAAAGCGGCGGTTTCCCCTCGTAAGTCCTCTTCCCATTAGGCCGCGCATCGTTTGGGAGATTAATCGAAGCTCACGCGTGAACGCTGTCACATTTGTCAGCTGCCTCATCCGATAATGTGAGGCTGCGGGCGAGCTTTCTCCTACCTCTGCTGTGAAAAGACCGCCAAAGGTCACAGTGGGAGATACTCAGAGAAAAAGAATATATACCCTGTAGAAAAAATACGAGGAAGAAATCAATCGAAATCAGCATCATTAACAGCTGATCTGTTGGTTTAAGCAAGACAGCGGTGCACTGTCGAGCCAAACCCTGTAAGCCTCATCTGTCTGCATTTATTAAGAACATCAGAGTTCGTGTGATGATGCCACCGAGTATCCTCAGCGGGAGAGAGGGAGCGACATCCCAGCAGATGTCAGAAGAAAGAGGCACAGACAGCAGATGAAAAACCTCTGTGGGCCTGCACCATAATTTGTGCTCGGCCAGCCTCGCCGCTCGTCATGTCTGCTGATTTTGGGGATCAATTGAATGTAGTGGTGATGGCCAGAGTTTGGCCGGCAGCCTTGTAGCTCCTCCAAAAAGAAACTGAGCCAACATTTGTTTTTCTCGCTCCCTCCTAACGCTACGCCTCTGAGAAGCAAACACGTTGGCTGAGATATTTCCGGGCAGCGCCGAGGAGCAACGAGGCCCGGATCAGGCTCGTTGTTGTTGTTGTTATTTACCTGCTGACGGTCTGTGTCTGGCCCTGGGAAACGTGACAAGGAAGCAAGGAGAAATTTTCCATTAACTCAAGAAATTGGAACATGCTGTGCTGCCAAACAACCCAATCGTCCCCTTTTTTTGTGTGTTCGTTGCTGGTGACGCATGGTGACTTTGTTTTTAGACCACCGTCGCACAGTTCCCCGCCAAACAGACGGGACAAACAACTCTAACCCACCCTCAACAGGTAACATTTGGTTTATTCTTAGGTTTTAGTGTCTGTGCAGTCTGAGTTAGCAGCCCATCAGCAGTCTTCTGCCTTTTTTGGGGGCTCCTGGTGCTTTAATTGATCTATTTTGTGACCTCAAACAGTGGTGCCAGCAGCTGAACCTGTATGCACTGTGCATACATGCGCTTAACCCCTATTCATTTATTGTTTTTGAATTCTGTTTTCACCAGCTGTTTCTCTTTCAACCCTGGAAATTTCAGTGTAGATGTCTCCTGTACTCATAACATAAGGTGATTGTCTTTTTGTTTGTTTTTTGCGGATTAATTAAATAGACTAAAGTTATTGTTACAAAGAATGAGCTGATCCTAAAGGGGTCAGGTGGGAACTTATTTTGTATGGACTAACCCCGCTATCATTTCCTCCTGTTCTTTCCTGCAGCCCCTGATCCCATTATAGCTTCTCTCTGTTTATGATGGATGCAAAACCTGCCTTGGCTTCTGCTCCCTCGGCGCTACATAAACCTCATTACACTGTTTAAAATAATAAAGCATCTCAGAGGAGAGCCGCTTTATGCCAATTAAACCAAACACAATAAAACCTCCGCCGAGCTGCACCAATAAAGCCTTTAATCCGAATCATTGGAGACCGGGCCTGTGAAGGGTGGCGGTGCGTATTCCTCTGGTACGCGTCCTTAAAAGCACATAGCCCTGTGTCTGCTGCAGCTGCCCAAATCGAATGAAATGAGATCAAAAACACTCTCGCTGGCCTTCCTGTCTGTGGCAGCTTCTTTAATCTGGGTCTACATGAGGCAGAGAAGCATTCATCAGGTTGGAGAGCCCAGTGCAGCCAGCAGCGTCGTCCACCTACTTCTTTGTAACCATCACAATATTTTTGTTGTCCTTTTTAAGGTGCCACACAACTTTTTCTCATTAAAATCGTTTACAGACGCTGGGTCGCTCAGATGTGGGATGACAACTTGAACAAATGAGAGATAGGATGGTGTGACTAAGCGGACACTTCACGGCACAAAGATAATAATATATCCGGAGAAAATTCTCAAAACAGTGGCCGGAGCATGTTTATCCCAGCTTCAGGGAGCCAGACCTTTAGTTGAAAGGTCTACTTGTCTTCTTTTTGTGCTTCTGTAGTGCATACCCTTTTCTCCTTACATTTTGAGCTCAGCTTTTAAAATCATGATAATGTGCAATTACACTCATCGCAAAAAGTTTATTAGTGCAGTAATTTTAACAACTGTTTATTTAAGAAAAGAAGACCATGTTTAACGGCTGCTCTTTCCTTTTCCCTGTCATATATCTCCTGTTCTGATGGTGGACCTTCATGTTAAATATGGCTTAAGTTTGGTTTCAGCCATGGCTAACAAACTTAATGTTTGTGAGGAGCTAAAGCAACTTGTTTCAAGCAGAAGATGGAGTGAAGGCCCAGTAGAAGATAAAGGTGTCACGGCTCAGCGGCCCGAGACGAGAAATGGACTACATGGAGCAGATTCAACCACGGACACAGGTCCGTTTATTAAACAATGAATCAGTGTTACAGGGAAGCAGAACTATGGAGAGACACAGTGTGCAAGTGCGCGAGTCCGGACCCCCGATTTGTGCAATTGGAACGCCAGCGTACTCGATGATGTCACAGGTCATATGAACATGACAGGGCTGGTCTCGCGAAATGCATGATGGGGTCTCTTATCTCCGCCAACTCCACACAAGTCACCACCGATGCATGCTCGATAAAACGGGCGGAGCGAGACCACATCCGGGAACTTTTCGCATTCTCGGCTTGATGCGTACTTTGAATTGGGACAGTACTTGTCTCCGACTGATGACGTATAACGAGTCCGCGAGAACGCAAGTACACACAAGTACGCATATAGATACACAGCCGGAGTCTAAACTATGACGAGGGATGAAGGGAAAACTCGGGGGATGGAACTGTGGAGCTGGAGCAAGGGTGGGTTAACCAGTGGCATGAGAAGGGTTGGGACACTGTGGCAGGTCTAGGGCTTTTTACAGGTGGAGGGAAGCGCAGGGGAGGTCTGTACCAGAGGTCTGGGTGAGTCCAAGTTACCGAGGGCTGAGCAGTGGAGGCAGGCAGGTGTGGAAGGTTCACATGGAGATGGTTGAGTTGCAGCAGGCATGAACGAAGACCAGCGTCCAGGTGAGCAGGGCTGTGACAAGGCTGGAATGTTGGTTTCCGTGGAGCCACTCTTAGACAGAACAGGATTAAATGTGAAGGTAACCGCGATACAAAAACAGACTTGAGGCCAAACACTAACGTGAGTTAGCAGACGATCTGGCGAGGGCTGGTTGTGAGCGCTGGTCTAAAGTACTGCTGCCTTGATTGTAATCAGGTGATAACAGTGAGGGCTCCACCTAGAAGAGGAGGGCCGTGGCTGTGGAAATTCCCTGTGACACACCCAGACCATGACAAAAGGATTATTTTCAACAGTGAATCATGCAAAGCTACTTTAGTAAAAATCCAAGAATAAAAATTTACAGCTGGAAATCGACAGACTAGATTCTCTTAAAACTGCTATCAAGAAAATACAACACTTCCTGAACATATACAGAAGTTATATGACTTTGAATGTGAAAAGTGCATTGCTAAAGAACTGTTTTCACCATAGGTTGTATCTAAAAGATTGAAACTATGGAAAACTAACAGGTAAGGTCACAGTTTCAAAGCCTTACGATTAATAGTTTGGAAGCAGCCATATTGGCTTTATTGAGTCAGAAGTGACCATATTTGGATGAGAGAGCTGAGTGCTAAGTTATCAGCTAATGCTAGTTAGCTTGGTTATCAAGCTGCATCCACAGACTGTACTGAGAGTATCATACAGACACAGACATCTGATGATTAGTACTTTGTGACATCCAAATAAAATCCCATAATTTGACTAAAACTGGAGCTCAGACTTCTTGGTTGGTCTGCTAGCATAATTAAATCCACAGCAGCCATATTATTGGTCAGAAACTACGTTGATAATGCTCCAAAAGGATCCCAAGGTCCAGTTCAGTGACTTCAGTTAGCTGAGGTGAAGCCTAGAAGACAGCTAGCGCCTATGCTGGCCCCAAGATGTAAGCATACAAACGACAAATATCTCAGTTTTAAGTTGCCGTGAAGTTGAAATGAGCTATAGAGAGTGTATCAAGCTGAAAGCATGTTTATTTCTGCCACAAATTGGACATTTTAACCTGTGAGTCTATGGAGACTGACTCACTCCTAGAGAAAACATCCAGTGAATGTTAGAAGTACTTTTGATACTTGACTTCTGTCATTTTCACATTAACTCTTTTTTTTTATTATTAAAATCCTTTCAGAGATTCAGCAGGATGTACTTGCGTTTCATTAGTTTAACATTGAATTAAGAAGCTATTAGAAGTTATTGGAAATAATCAGTGAATAGCAGAACCAGATCTCCTCACAATAGAGGTCAGGGCTTCACGTTTTTCTTTACATTTGTCCTCTGGCTTTATATTTACTATTTCTATAAATCTCACTCGTCTGCTTGGCCTCAAAGTATGTGCTTTCCTCCCTCTCCCCATGTAGATTTACGCTGCAGTAATGGACTAACCACCAGCGTTCTCACACAGTGGGAGGTCAGAGGTGAGTGTTGTCACACCATAAAAGAGCACTCTATTTGTATCCCCCCCTTAAATTACATTCTTTCAATTAAATCCCAGTCTTCTTCACATTGTATGTGTCAGTGTGGTTTAAATTCATGTTTGCGCCTGTATGTCCATGGATTTGTCTGGCTGCTTTAATTAAAAACTCATGAGAGCAGAGCCAGAGCGATTAATCAGGGGTTCATCCCCACACTGCAGAGGTAAGAGGAGCGACACTCGGCTCACTGACAACGCCGACTCAGGGTGACATCATCTGCAGACCAGGCAGCCTGATGAGGGAGCAGGCAGAAATAGAGATTAAAGAGGACGGGAATGGCATTCATTTGACTCGTATGATGGCACTCATTGAGATGTCAGGGCACGAAATCCACATTAGTCAACAGGGATGTGCTCTTGCCGGAGGCTGCAGGCGAAAAAGCCATTAGGCATTACACGATTTCACACCTGTGTGCACCTTCTCATTAAGGTGACCAGATGTTTAGTGCTCAACTTACATGAACCTTCAGCTTTAACACTAATTTATAGCTCTGGCCGTTGATCGCCTGAAGTATTGAACCTAACGCTGCACCCTTGCAAAGGTGATCCTCATTATTTGAAACAGTTTCTTTTTGTTAATCTTCGGCTATGATAATGTCCCACAGAGTGGATTTGCTTTATCATCATCATCAGAGACACTCATCTTTGGCTGTGAGTTAGAGGCTCCACCTACCTGCTGTTTCTGAGGGACAGCCAAGTCCTGAAAAGGTGAAGGAATTAAAACGGTATGTTTCATGAAGGATAAAATAAAGGGCTGTATTAAGGCCCAGAATCCAAAAAATAAGGATTATTTTTGAACTATGAATCATGCAAAGCTGCTGTAGTAGAGTCTATGAATAAAAGTAGAGCTTTTGACATGAGTAGAATAAGTCCACTGTAATAAAGCTTTAATTTGGTTTGTCCGCATTTATAAAAGATGCACACCTGGCTGACTGATTGTGAGCTTTTTCAACATGAAAAAAAAAAATCAAGAGGTAAATTTGACTAAGAAACCTCTCACGGTCCTGGGTCCGGGACCCAGTATGTGATATTTTCTCGCCACATTATGTGCTGCCTGTGTCACATTAAGATATCTTTCATTTACTGCACTAGTCCTGTTTGTATTGTTTCATTCTGTGTACTGGTTGATGTTCTCTTTGTCTCTGTGTCTCGTCCACGGTTATATGTTATCTCTTGTCTTACGTTGAGGGTCTATGTCTTATGTCAGTATTTAGTGTAGACTCTGTTCTGTGCCTTCCTTGTGTTTCCTGTTTTATTTTGAAGTTCAGTTCCTCATGTTTTTGTTACTAGTGACGCTTCCCCAGCCTTGTTAGCCCTAATGTCTCCCAGCCGTGTTCCCACCTGTTCCCCATTCCCTCGCGTTGATTGTTGTGTATTTTAGTCCTCCGTGTTCCTTTGCTCAGTGCTGGATCGTCTGTGATACATTGTGTTCTTCTCCTGTTGTCTCGCTGCGTCTCATCCGGTCTCTCCCCGCATGTATGTTTTCAGGTTTGAGTTTAGTTTTTCCCAGTTTAGTTTAGATCTACGTTGACTCCTGTTTTGTACTGTTGGTCACACTGTTAATAAAACCACTCACCTTCAATCCACACCTACCTGCGCTTGGGTTCCTCCTTTCCTCCACCCCTCACGACTGGTCCTTCCGCCAGCCGTAACAAAACCAAGCAGCACACTGACTTGTCAATCACAAAGTAACCAAATTCTTAATCACCCCCTGATTTATTGTTTTCTCTGACTCTAATGGACCATAATGAACAAAACACATATACTTTTTATACTGGATAAAATGCAAAAACTAGCGACTGAGGTCACAGATCCAGGTAATTTTCTCATACATCAGACATAGTCAGACTGAATTATACACAGAGGAGCCGCCCCCTTACAGACACTAGACTAAAGGTAATTTTAGATGCACTGTCACATTTGCTTCACATATCCGTATCCATAACCATCCCAGATCTGTTTGAATGGCTTAAACTTGGATGCGTGACTGTTGCACGAGGTGGTTGGTGTTTTGTACGACAAAGTCAGAGTGTGAACCTCAACTCAGCACAGCTACGAGCTGCCATCATTGTCTGGGAGCAACAAATACGAGCACCGTGAAGAGAAGCGGAGGGGTGTGAGGCCGTGCCCGTCAGATCCCGTTCCCTTTGTTTGTGCTTTTATGACTGCTGGTATCAAGCTAGCGTGTGACACGGGGTGGCCTCTACGTGTTGTGCTGCTACCCCATTGATCTGCCAAGGCTAACAGTAATTACCACTAATCCCAGTCAAAGGACATTGCAATTTGTGTCATGTCTCTCCTGGGCCCCTATAGGCTATTATCTGCTGGTTCATTAAAAGGGAAGACAGTCCCAGCCTGACCCCACGGCTAACTGAGCGCTGAGTGAAGTGACAGGACACACGGAGCTGAGCTAAACCAGCTGTGACATGCAGAGCACATGTGGAAGCCTTGGTCTTTACTTCTGGAAAAATTCACCCACCGAGGAGCAGTTTGGTGTCTGCACTGTGATGTCTTACAAAGTGTGACTGAGATCCAGCGATATAGCGTGTAATTATGGAATTTAAGCAGTCTTAATGGAGTAAAGGTGCAGGATAAGTGCATGTAAAGGGATTTCTACAATAGCTTACTCGGTACGGACTAACTGCCCGGCTGTTTTTATTGCTGAACTGCAAAATAATTGCCAACTTGAACATTCCAGGAAAGCTGTGAGAGCAGAGTTGGAGAGAGCCGAGCTCAGACTGATTAACTGGCATGAAGTGTTTCCCACTGTTGATGTAATGGAAGTAAGGATTTTACTCAACCCGCTCAGGGGTGTCGAGGTGCCAAACGTGGGCGAAGAACAAATTCAAGCACCTATTGTTTCAAATCAAAACACGTCTGGACGCGTTCACGTTGCTCTAACTCTTAAATGCTACAAGAACCAGCACATGTCATCGTTGCCCAGCTGACATGATGAAGGGATTGGCCTGTCTGAGAATTACTGGATGTTGTAGGCAATGCAGTGTGACTATGTGATCAGTTTTATGTATTATTACAGCCTGTAGTGTCGGTGTTCATTAAAGAAGCCTGGGCTGGTAGCTGCAATAAAATTGTAAATCTGGAAAATTATGAAGAATGTGAATAGCAAACAGATTTTTAACACTAAATGTGCAACGTACCGTCACTTTGGAAAGTTTGTGTCTGTTTCTGTGCACGTTAATGCAAAACCCTGCTTCTGGCAGACACGTTGCTAACCCTGGCGACTTTGACCGGTCAGGGGAACACAGTGTCGAACTCACCAACCTGCTGTGACAGACTGGGGAGAATATTTCGCACTTTACAGCCTGAACCAGCAAGAGAGGACCAAACCACAGTTAATGGCACATATGGCAAAAACAATGATCAAGCCTCCCATAATCTGTAATTAGCAGATGGAGTGGATTTTAATGGCTGGGTTCTTTTTTTCTTTTTTTTTTTGAGGTCTTATTCGGGACACACAATTACGTCTACTGATGACGTGATGGGTGTGGCTTTATGTTAGGCCAAAAGGGCAGCCCGTTGACTACGTCAAGATGGACATGGCCACTGTGATTTCACCCTCCAGTTTTGACAACACATTCTGGCCACTGTAGTGTTCATACACACACACCCCACACACACACACACACACACACACAAATATCTGCTTATTAGTGCTACTAGTACCAGACTAATAAAATCTTAGACTTTCTCTCACCTAAACTGTAGCACAGACTTATTGAATGGACTGTTAGGACGATTAACCATAGAGGAGTCAAATCTAAAAGATAACAACTGCTGACTCTAGTCAGGCAGAGGAGGCCTAACTAACTAATCTAATTAGTTTATTTAAGTCACAGTTGAAACCCAAGTGGACCTTCAAAACTTCAAAATCACCACTGCATTGCTCAGATCATATTTTTAAGGTTTTACCAACCAGTCTATTTGAATTGGATCTGGTTTTTGTTATTAAACAAAAAAATTTTTCATTACGGGAGCAGCACCAACTTAAAGCTCACAGCTTTCCACTTTCTGCACAACTGGTCATCTAACACAAATTTACGTAGAAATAATCCCTACATGACATATCATATAACTTAGCTTATATTCGATAGTTATTTTGAAGCATATATTGCAATTCAAACATGTGTGTGTAGCATTTCCTTTCTAGTTAATTTAAAGGCAGCACAGTGATTTACAAATCTGCCACGGGCATGCTCTGCACTTTTAGTAGTAAATACGAAAAAGCCCTGAATACGTTTTACACATGTGCACAAATTCAGTGCAAAAACGGTGCTTAATAAGGGCCAGCTTATCAAAATGCTCATTTATTTTGTCTCTGACCTCCATGCAGGTTTGATGTCAACAAGCAGGATTTTGTTTGTGGTCCTCAGAGCACTTAAAAAATTAGAGCCAGCGGCCCGCATATGGACGTTTCTTTGGTTCCCGGTGTGTTTCTGGAAAGACAGATTGCTCTTTAATATTTAGATGTAATTTCTCAGCGCTCAGAGTACTGCCCATGGAAGTCTATTCCCCTTTTATTGTTTTGAGTTTTAATGAGAATGCACTGTACTTTCCCCAAGCCATGGAAAGCATGATGGTAAGAGATACACGCTTTGCCAAATGATGAATAATGTGGTTTTAGTTGTGTGCTTTTTTTTTAGTATGTAAACTGGAGCTTTTCTGCATTTCCTTAATTTCTGAATATATTTCCTGTGGTAGATGTTCATATTAAATATGGCCAAAATAATCAAGTAATCCCCGTCAGCCCAAAGCTCAGGATGCAGACTGCTATGATCATTATTTTTTCTGTTCATGAATCTGTATGTCACCATGGAGAAATGATAGGACATTTCAGACACAGATGCCCCCCCCCCCAAAAAAAACATGTGTTTATGAGACGCGGCCAGTAAAAAGATCTTAAAGGGGAACTAGCTAAAACAGCTTGTTTCAAAGAGAATCGGCATCATTGAAGTTGTGGGAATATTCAAAAGTCATTAAGAGGCTAAGAGTGTTGGTTGTATAACTCACTGGTTTATAAGCTGGGAAACTTCATTTTTCCTTTTTTTTTAAATTAAGCTTTATTTTCATGATTTGATTGGTGATTCTTAAGATGCAACTTTATGTGACAATAACCATTAAAATTAAAGGTCTCCCCACATTCGTTCCGATAAGGGCTTCAAAATAACTCTCTGGATTCATTTCAAGATGGCTGCCAAGTTGCAAGTCTTGCTTCTAGGAATATTTTGGATACTGAAGTTGTTGGGTTTTTTTTACTTTGGGAAGTAAAATAAACGATCCAGTATGGATGCAATTACCGCGAAATTACAAAAACGTGGAAAAATGAAAGTGTGAATTATTCCTCACAATTCCATTTAACCCCAGCCTTTCAGATGGTGTTTTTCTGCCTGCTTCCTTTCCGCAGATGTGACCTGATTTGAAATGTTTTTGCTCACTCATACAGCTCAAATGTAAAGCTAAAAAGGCGTCCCTCAGACTAAACATTGTGCTGATTTGAAGTCTCTTCATATAAACTGATGGAAATGTTTCAGTCATACAAATTAGAAGCCGCAGGTTTCACCTCTCGTGTTTTACTGTCCTCAGCTGCTTGTTATTTCCACGGTGTGGCTCCGGAGCTTTGTTTGTATAGCGTTCATCCCTTCCTTCTGACTCATGTTTCTGCTCCAGTAGTCATTATGGAAGAGCCTTCCTTTGCAGCTCTGTGGTGGGGCTGAGCTGCTCTGTGGATGTGTGCGGGATATTAAAGGAGCCTTCTGGATCAATTAAAATAAGAGCCACCTTTAAGGTGTGGATCGCGTTAAGATGACAATCTTCCACTTTGTCGTTTACATTTTTTTTATTAAAGCAATTACAGCACATGTCCAAAATATCATTAAACAGACAGATGACTGTAATCAATACCTAAAATGCAGCCTGAGGGCTTTAATGGTCTCGAGGCTGTAATAGCTCCCATATTTCCCGTGAAAAACACACACTCTACCAGGTAATACTGAGTACATCTGTAACTGTAATGAACACCAATGGTCACACAATGAGGAAGCTGAGTCTCCTTCTTACGAGAAAAAGTAAAACTGTTTTCACTCACCTTTCACCTTTACCTCCTCCAATGCACCAGTTGGTCTCATACCGACAGCTTTCTTCCATGTTTCTGATCGTAGTGTTAAATGAACGAGACTCCAGAGACTGTATTTTTTTTTTTAGTGTCTTTTAAATCTTTTGTGTTTAATGCTACAGTTACACTCTAGAAACACAGCGGGTGGAAACCACAGCACAACCAAAATTATTGCGACTGTGGAGTCTCGTTGCCTTTGAAAGAGTATGAAAGAAAATGCCGTTGCATCAGCATGGCAGGAAAAATAAGACCGAATTATATAATTAAATAAGACAGAAGTCTGTTGCCAGTTTTTGATTGAATGGAGGTCAATTTGGCGAGTACATGCAATCTGTTTTTTATAATAACAGTAATAAGGGTGATTAACTGTAATTAGTGAAAATTGCATATCTGTTGCTGTCTGTTGCCAATCTGTTGCTGTCTACAACACTATAAACTCACATTAAACATGCATTAAATGTTTACATTCAGAGTCCATGCAGAGTCTCATGAATTTCAATTTTTTTCTATTTAATTCCTCTACAAATAGAGATGCCATTGCTGTACAATGACAATTTAACTGCAACATGATGTCCTCAGCAACCTTGTGTTTACATAGCAATACAACCAGAATACAACTCGTCTGCAGCCAGTTGAGTTGAGTTGTGTATTGCAAACCAGTTGCTCATCAGTGCAATGTTTCAGCAATCTGTCTGTTTTTATAAATAAGACAGCAGTTATTTGCAAACCTTTACCAGTTTGTCTGTGATTGTGGTCAGTTGTGATTAAATGTACTACTTGCAATTGGTCTCCACCAACAACAACAACAAAAAAAATATATCATTAGATAGATAGATAGATAGATAGATAGATAGACAGATGATAGATAGATAGATAATCTGGTGAGCAAAATGCAAACGTTTTTTGCTGACAGGGTCGAATAGCCCAGCAATCAAATGAGAGGATCCATCGTTTGATGTTTGAGGACTATTGGACAAATTTGCTCTTTGATGACCAGTTGGGTTTCATCTTCATTTTCAGAAGTCTAAAGGACTTCTTTCCTGCTCCAAAAAAGGCTTTATTGCCAAGAGGTAGATGAGAAGACTCAACAATCCTTTGAACATTCATCAGGCCATTCCCTGATCTGATATTAAAGGCTGTTTTTAACTTTTTGTTACATGTGAAGTAGTCCCAAGACCACCAAACAGGCTGGTAGTTAAAATTAGTGGAGCTTCCCTTTAATGAGTTACCGTATATGACCCTTTAAAAGAAGCGGTGCAGTACCCAATCAGGGAGACAGAAAGTGTGTGTGTGTGTGTGTGTGTGTGTGTGTGTGTGTGTGTGTGTGTGTGTGTGCAGACCTATTCATCGAAACTGACCAATCATGATCACTGAAAACCAAAAGCTAACATGTAGAATATATAAAATAATATATATAAACTGGGATAAACCGATGCCAGCTATCTCAAGCTGCCATCAGAGCGTGCCTCATTATGCATCGTCAGCGTGATAATATTCTGTAGAAGTTTTTCGGCCAGCTCTCATTTTCTCCACAGCTCTTCAAAGGCCTGTGCGAAGGCTACGATTTAAAAGTTAGTATTAGATTCATGTTTGGGTTTGGCACATTCTTTTGGGGTGGGATAGGAAAGCTTAGGAAAGCATTAATGTCAATTCCTGCCCTCGCAAAGATGGCTGAGCATTAGCCGTGGGTGTAGTCCCTCCACCTACACAGCGTGGTGCAGCTACAGTACATTCTGGGGCAGACGCTGGCAACGGACGAAAATTTTAATCCAAAATTATTAAATCCGAATGAGCTTGAACGCTGATCCTCTGCAGTATACCCACCAAGTTAGAAAAAGACCAGAAGAAAGGTCAGAGAGAAAAATCTGGAATTGCTAGTAAGATGCTGGGCGTTGCTGGGCAGTCTGAAACACCATTTTTTATTAAGCAACCCCCCAAAGTTCTGACTGCTATATAAGTCAAACGCTTGCTATCATGACAGCGCTGCTGATTTCTGTAAGGATTCTGAGGAGAAAGACTGCAGCTGGGAAACGAAATCCTGCTGCTTGTTCTGCTTGTTATTTGGGCTGTGGGCAGCTCCAGCTGACCTGTGCTGACCTCTGGCTGTATGTGCTGCACACACTGAGCCGATGCGCTTCTTTTCAGGCTCTGCTTTCGGCTTCCTCCTCCTCATCCAGAGCTCGCTGAGAGAGTGCACCTATGCCCCAGCACGCCCAGAGCGACACGTACATCCATGTTAAAATTCAGAGAAGTTAACACGTTACTGCTCAGTCTGTGTGTGTGTGAGCGAGAAAGAGAGAGAGAAAAGATGTGGGGTTTGATGTTTAGTCGAGCGAACCCCTTCGTTGTGAGATGTGTGGACAGGTTGAAGACTCGACATGCTGTGTGCCGTCTGTTGAGCGTGCGAATGTGGAGAAGCGGCTCTCTGACGGAGAGATAATTAGAAATGTAAGCATCGGGCCGTGATTTCGTTCAGTCTCCGGGAGGATTTCCAACCATTTCCTCGCTCCCTACCTTTGTCTGATCATCACTCCCTCTCCCCTTTGCGTCCTCTGGCGCCCTGCTTGACCTTGTATTATTCTAATTATTCTCATTACAGTGTGGCTTTCGAGACCTCCTGCAGCAGGTTCTGTGCTAACAGCGGCGTCTCGGCCGACCTTGGAAACAGCGGGAGGATGATGGCTCATTTAAACGCGGCCATCCTCGATTTGTGTGCGCGTGTGGGAGGACGAGGGGAGAGAGCGGGGTGGGTGGGTTGCGGGCTCACTCTGGGAGCTGGTTTGTCTTCTGCACAGGTAATTAATACGCTTATTAACTTCTCTGCTCAGATTATACTCAAAACCACAAGGAGAGAGTGGTGGGGGCGGAATATCTTAATGGAATTCGTGCTGCTTTAACTCATGAGGTTGAGCTTGACGGTGGAGGGGGGGGGAGTAGTTAAAGTTTAGAGGTGACTGCATCACTGAATCATTTCACTGAGTGTGCTGTGTTTATGGCAGAGGTATGCATACGGCACAGTTGGGCACGCTGGAGTGTGCTTAACCTGTAAATGAGGTCGAGCTCGATCTTGTGTTTCACTGGAGAGTGACGAGGGAGCTGAAATGGGCCCAAAATGACATAATCATCGGGCTGGTTTGCCAGGCAGGAGAAGGTAAACAATATTCAGTGCTGTGAGAAAGTAGTTGGCCCCTTCTTGATTTCTTTGTTCTTTTTGCATATTTTTCCATGCTTAAATGTTTCAGCTCATCAAACAAATTTTACTACGACACAAAAATATATTTATTAAGGAAAACTAGACATCCAAACTCACCTGGCACTGTGTGAAAGAAGTCATTCCTCCCACCCCCTCTTATTAAGTCATCAATCAACCACAGTTTTTTGGAGAGCCGAGTTCATTTTCTGTAGCCACACCCAAGCCTAATTACTGCTGGTCCTGCTGAATCAAGACATCACTTACATAGAACCTGTGTGACAAACTGAAGTAGGCTAAAAGATCTCAAAAGGCAACAATCTGCCATAATATAAAGAAACAGCTGAGAAAGTTATTGAGATCTATCAGTCTGGAAAAGGTTACAAAGCCATTCTTAAGGCTTTGGGATGCGGATGAACCACAGTGACAGCCATTATACACAAATGGCGAAAATCCGGAACAGTGCTGAGCCCTCCAGAAGTGTCCAGCCCACCAAAATTACTCCAACAGCACGTCGAGGACTCATCCAGGAGGTCACAAAAGAACCCAGAACAACATCTAAAGAACTGCAGGCCTCACTTGCCTCAGTTAAGGTCCGAGTTCACGATTCAACAGTAAGAAAGAGACTGGGCAAAAAAGGAAACCATGGGCGAGCTCAACAAGACCACTGCTCACCAAAAAGAACACAAGGGCTCGTCTCACATTTGCCAAAAAACATATTGATGATCCTCAAGACTAACGGGAACCCGCTATATAACCAGCGCAGCATTTCGTAGAAGTAACCTGATTCCAAGAGTCAAACATGGTGGAGGTTGTGTGATAGTCTTTCCTGCTTTGCTGCTTCAGGACCTGGATGACTTGCTGTAATGGATGGATCCATGAATTCTGCTCTCTAACAGGAAATCCTGAACAACAATGTCGAACCATCAGTTTGTGCCCCGATGCTTAAGCTCACTCAAACTATGCAGAAGGACAGTGATCCAAACACACAATCAAGTCCACCTCTGAATGGCTCAGATACATAAAGTAAATGTTTTGGGGTGGTCTACTCAAAGTCCAGACTTTCAGTTTGAGATGTTTTGACATAATCTTAAAGAGGCCATTCATGCTAGTAAAAACACTCCACGTGGCTGAATAAAAACAATCGTGGCGAGAAATGTGGTCCAAAATGCCTCCACAGGGGTGTGAAAGACTCTAACATTTGATTACTTTTAGTCAAGGATGGCTGAACCAGTTATTAGGTTTAGAGACAATTACTTCGTCACACAAAGTAAAGTAAATCATTATTTAAAAACTGAAATTTTCATTTAGTCAGGTTATCAGAGCATTATTTGTGTTTGTTGATCTGAAACATTTAAGTTTGAGAAATATGCAAAAAACAACAACAACAACAACAACAAACCTAGCTGTTTCATGCCAAGCTAACAGAGGCACCTCGCAACAATACTGTTACAAGGTGCGAGTCCAGATAGCGAAGATGGAGTTTGCCCACAGAGTGAGGGATTAACTCGACTCCACTTGTCTGTGCAAATCACTCATTTGCATTATGAAATGTGAGCACTGAAGGCAGATGCAAAGGGTAAAGAGGCATCCACATTGGAATTGAATCGCTTGCTGTGCATCGTAGACATAAAGCGGACATGCCAGGGCCCAGTTACCTAGGTAACCCTGAAGATCTCTGGTCACCACAAAGCTGCAGATTGCTTCCTGTGTGGAAGACCCTTATGAACTAAAAGCAGTTGAAGTGCCACTTGAGGAACATGACATGAAGTCACTTTTAGGTCCATTTGAAAGTCGTGTAGACATCTAAGTCAACGTGGAAGAACCTAAAATAGCTCAATTAAAGAGATGCAGTACAAGGCCTGACAGCAGGTTTTAGAAGGTATGAAGACTAAACAACAAAGGGCTCAGAGAATGGATAACAGATGCCATACTTGTTTCTCTTGTCTCTGTATATCAACAATCATCAACATTAAAGCCATCGATCTAATATTTTTCCATTCCCTTTGTGCTGCCCAAATGGCTGTGAGCCATCAGGGCATGGACATAGGACCTGTGGAGCTGATGCTAGTAGCTCATCTTTTGTGCCTCATGAACTGTGGGGTAAATCCTTGATGAATTAGAGTTGTTCCCCATGTGCTTGATTGGATCGGCATGTGGGGAGTTAGGCGGCACGGTCATCTTGGGTGTGTTCCGCAATCAGAGTCTTAATTAATATAAAACTACAGAGAAATATGTTCATGTGAAACACTGTTATTCTGTTAATGTTATTGTCCAGATTTTTCACCAGGGGAATTTATGGACCTCTGTTTTGTTTTTTTAAGCATAATTTTCATGTCTCCGAGCGGTCCGTGTCCATGCTTTATTAATCCGTTTCCTCAGTGTACTAACAGGGGTACACAGTTTCACATTCTGTTCTCACCACATGACCCCTGTAGAAATCCATAGAAAATATAGTTTTTGGTTGTTATTTGCTGACTTTGCCTGTAACACAGACTTTACTGAACTGCCATTCCTGGATGAGGAAAAGAAGCCCAGGGGATTTGATGCATAGAGCTCCACCGAAGTCTGCAAAAACATTGCAGCAAAGAGGGAAAAAAAAGAAGCTTTCTTTAAATTCATCTAAAGTACAGCCTTGGCCACTGAGGCTGGATGGTCTGCCTGACCTCACCACTGTAGGAAGCACTGCAGGTAGGTTTGAGAGTCCATTGAGAATGCAGAGTTTGAGCCGCCCAAGGCCACATCAGACCTCATCAGGCCAGCTGTCTGGATCCAGGTGTTGTTTGAGTCGAGAGGGTTCACCCTCTGCTTCGCCCACAGCTCGTGTTGGGTGTATTTTTACTCAAGGCATGTGTGTGCATTGTTTGTGTGCGCCTTTACTAAAGGCCAAACTAGACAAATTCGACTCGACACCCAAGGAGGACCCCGTAACCTCGACGTGAGGAGGGGGTCGAACCTGCCAAACAATCAGGTTAACCAAAATGACAGCACAGTGATGGAGGACTTGATATTTGAAAAGACAGAAAAACTCCCTGAGGGATTTGATTGATGGTCTTTTTGTTGTTCATGCAAACTGGCATTAAAAACACAAAATCTCAAGGTGTATGATTGCAGGTGAGAAACAAAGTGTTGCCAGTTTGTAGTCACGAGTGAATAGCAGCTCAGCAATTCCCAGATTATACAGAGGGAGATGCTGCAACAGCTTGAAAATATGACTTTCTGGAGAGAAAACAAAGAAAACAAAACAAAAATGTCAGTTTCTTTGCTTCCAGCCTAAACTCCTCCTTTACCAGCACTGTTGCCACGGTTCTGTGCCAGTGTGTCATGAACCCCGGTTCGACATTCATGATCCCGTTTGCTGATCTTTATATTTTCTTGAGCATTTGGAAACCTTTAGTTCTTATCATAATTTTGTCTTAGTTTTAGAGCTTATTTGTTCCCTCAGTGTCGAGAGCTTGACTGGACGTCTTTAAAAGAAGAACAAAGTTGACTTCTGTTTTTCAAGCTCTGTAGACTACCTTGACTGAGTAGCTACACAGACTTATGGGGTGGCTGTAGCTCAGGTGATAGAGCAGGTCAGTTACTGATTGGAAGGTTAGTGGTTTGATCCCTGGCTCCCCCAGTCTGCATGCCAAATATCCTTGGGCAAGATATTAACCCCAAGTTGCTCTGGAGTTGGAGTATGAATGTTAGTTAGTTAGAGCACTAAAGTACACAAAAAATGAATGTGGGTGAATGAGGTTGTTGTATAGAGTGCTTTGAGTACTCCGGGAGAGTACAAAAGCGCTATATAAGAATCAGTCCATTTACTTATTCCCATCTTGTCCCCTTGTCTCAATTTCCCCATGTCAAATTTTATGTGTCTATTTAGTTACAGCTTTACAGTTCCTCTTTTAGTTTAATAGTTTTTTGTCTCTTTTGCTGTGTCTTTAGTTTGACTCCCCTGCGTCTCCTTATCTGGACTGAGTTCAAAAACAGTAATGCATTACACATTTCTCCTTACTTTTCTTAAAACTAATTCAGTGATTTACTTATTTATTCAACGGTGAAAGTAATTTGTTACACTACTTGTTACATTAGTTTCTCGTTACTGTGTTAACGTGAAACACGTTGTCCCATAATTATCAGTTAACAACAACCACACACCAACACAACCCTATCCTAATGCGGACACACATACAGTCTTTCTTGCTCTCACCGCTCCCTCCCTTCTAGACCGCTTTCTTCTGATTGGCTGCCTCTCGCAAACAGGTTTGAACTGACCATTTTAGGCACATCCTCTCTCTGTGACATCACAAAAAGCTAAGAGTTGAAAAAAAAACAAAAAACTAACAGCGAAACCGAGCTTTTAGAAGAGTCTGAAGAAGCTTTGAGCTCACGGGGCTTACGTACACATACACTGACCTCATTAGTTGAAACTTTGGTCACGTTTAATGTGAGCATCCATCACTGCAGCAGTATACATATGAAATAAAGTAAGGAAAGGAATAATGGGTCCCCTTTAATAACTAGGGAGTGAGCTGAATGTCACACAGATGTGCTTCTTTATCGTGGACGGCTGCAGAAAGCTGAGTCAGAACATGAATATTGTTCTTGGGGAGCGAGCAGGGAAACGTCTCCTCCCCGCAATTACAAGTTTCCATGAATAATTTTTAGCAATATGTGGAGCGGAGAGGTGATAAATTGCATTCCTCTGCATTCGGTGTGTGCATGAAACATTCAAAGCAAAGGGGGGTAATGATGCAGGGAGGGTGGTGGGGGTGGGGGTGGGGGTGGGGGTGGCGGCGGAGGTGGCGCTTTCCTTTTTCTGATTTGTCTTCAAAGTTCTGTCTGAAGCATGTGTCATTAGCTGGGAAGAACCCGATCCTGTCATTTACACACACACACAGACACACACACACTTCATATATATGCATATATACAACACGTTAGGTAGTATTTGATCCCAGACCTTTAGCTCTGGGGAACACAGTGTTTTTCTTTACTGTTTACATGAACACATGTCCACACCCACACACATATATACAAGCACACAGCCACACACGCTCACGCCTCGATCAAAGGGATCCCTGAGAAGAAGCTCAAAGGCAGGGCTTCTCTTTACCCCTCTATTTCACCTTAAAAGAATACCTGCTTTGAAGAAGCACCATGAAGAGGGGTGTATCATTCACAAACATTGAAAAAAGAAATGAATGTGGGATGAGTTACGACAGCGTTTGTGTAAATGCCCCGAAGGTAGAAGGCAGGTGAAGGGTAAGAAAAAAAAAGAAATTCTCAGTAGTCATGACATTTCATTACAGAGCTTTGACGGTTAAGAAAAGGCCTCTGATCTCCATCTGCAGCCAGCCTTTGAAGGCCTTGATGCATTTCTAATTATTAGTGCCTAAAACCAAGTGTGAAATCCTCTTTTGGTTTTGGAGATTATTTATAGTATTTGTGCATTTGAGATGCTGTTCACTGAGGAGAGGCGGGAGGGTCCACGGTCTGAGATATCAAATGGGCTGAGAGCCCTGTTTGATGTTGCTGTGTTACCGAGGCAGCAGAGTCTGACCGTGACCGTCCAGCTGTGGTTGGGTCAGGAGAGCCTGAGCGGGGAGCCAGAAGATAAGTCTAAAGGAAAATGAGTGTAAAGCATGTCATATTTTAAAGGAAAAGAAGATATTTTTAATAAAAAAAAGAGCCACTATAGGTTCATAACTGGGTTTCTGGATTCAGGATTGACACATGCTAAATGGTGAAATAAAGGAATTCATAATGGTTTTTGGGACATCGTTCTGAACCTGTGAAGCTCTGCACAAAACCCGCAATTATCTCTATATTTAGTTCCACCTCAGCGTAATTGGATATGTAACTGTAATTAAATGTCTTTCTGATGACACAGGAAAGGGCAAGAAAATCAAAGCAGGAAGGCGTGATGGGCACGATACAGAAACTGTTGAGCAGAATGGATACCCGTGAGGTTCAATGCCTCTACACTCTACCACATCCGCTTGTGAGTCAGTTGGATGGGACTGGATACCACAATCCCACTCAACTACTGTAATGAGAACTGGAGGCTTCCTCTTTCGCCATTTCTATAACTATGGTGCCACCACATCGACTTCGGCAACCAGCATTCAGTTTGGCAATTTGGATCACAACATTTCTCCTAAGATGTAGTTGATCGAATGTATAAAGATCTTTACATACTACATTATGTGTTAGATGTTTTTGGCCTCTCAGGCGCTCCGTACCTGTGTAACTGAGTCCTTCATACAGGCACTTTGGACAAGGAACTTGGAAAAGAGAGAAAAACAAACTTCAGAGCAGAACATATAAATGAATACAATAAATATCCTGAAGTGCCAGTTACATAGACGGCTCTCCTGTCCAGGAGTGCCAAACATTGGCCCAGCAAAGGCTTCAGTCCGGCCCACTGGACAGCTTTGGAAAATGTGAAGGACTGCACAGATTTTGAACTTTTAACTGTATTTTTGTAGGTTTTACATCTTTTTTTTTTTCTCATAAAAACCTCCCCCATTAAACAATCTACTACAGTGGGTTCACAGTAAAAAAAAGATTTAACACAAACTTGTTTTAAAAACACAGGACAATCTGGGCAATGAGCTACCAACACTTTTTTTCTGTTATTTTACATATTGAATATATAGAAAACCTATATACACTATTCAAAATTAAATTTCTTATATTAAGACCTCTCAGGGATTAAATGTTGTTTTAGTTAAATGTCACTGGTCCATCCCACTTATGTTCAAAGTGGGCTGTATGTGCTCCACGATGTAAAATGAGTTTGACAGCCCTGCTCTAGACCTTAGATATTGGAAAAAGGGGGTGTGTCCTATTTGAGTTCACTCCTCAACTGTAATCCTGTTCTTCAATGGCCAGCTTTAAAATCCCGTTTAATATCACAGTGAAGGGTCACAGCTTACTAACCAAGCCAGCTAGTATTAGCTTTAGCCGCCAGCGCCACAAGTCTTATCAAAAACAGAATCATGTCTGGTTTATAAACACAGACAGATCCTTACACAGTGGCAAATATCAAGCTAGAAGCTGACAAACAGTAGCCCGCAAGGCAATGGGTGGTGTCCTGGATGCCATCTTTTATATACAGTCTATATTTCCCCCTCCCCTGACACCGTGAGCCATGAGGCAGAACAATTAATTGTCTGAATATAGAGGATGATGAATTACATATGCCAGACACTTAAGCATTACATTTCCAGACTACACTAACAATGTCGTGTTTTAATTTGGTGCTCATGTTTAAACAGATACAGCTAAAGCCTTTGTAGGATTTGTGGGGTCATCATGACCCTGGTTAAAAGTCTAGTCATTCACCTTTTTCTATAACATAGCCTCCATGAATCAATCAGCTGGAAATCAACTTCATTAGTTGCCACTCAAAAATAATAATCCTGCTCGTGTGGAAAGAAAAACTTGCCACCAACGGATGTTGACATAATATACTCATACCAATAAAAATGTGCACGTGAGTGCAGCAATGACCCACTTCATTATTTAATAGAAAGAAAGTGTGTTCGCACGAGGAGATGGAGACTAGTAAATTCCATCACGCTGACAGTTAAAGTGTGCCTACAACACAATGAAATCTTCATTTCATCTGTTTTTGGCACCACCACCCTGCCCGAGAGCCAAAATATCTCCCCCAGCCACTTTACTGTTTGCTTACTGATGACACAGAACCAGCGCTGAATGCAAACCGTTACTTAAAGTCCTCCCGAAGGTAATCCAGGATATGAAAACTTAACGAGCCACGGGGCATTATGATAAGATATATATGTCTATAAACACCTTGTTGGCTTTTCATTTGGGTCCGATGAAGGTGGCCGGGTACCATAAATCAATACTGTACGCATACCTTTCGCAAGAGAGTGCAGAGGACTTGCATCAGAAAGTGAAGGAGAGAGGGAAAGCCCCTGAGTGTAAAGCATGTTCTACATATATCACATACAAGTGCCCACCTTTGTGTGCGCACACACTGACAAATAGAAGCACTCACGGAGAAATCAGAACTTTGACGAAAACAACAGATGAAAACCTTGAGTGTGAGTAAACACACTCCTCTGCCTCCTGGGCTAAGAAGTGGCCTACTTATTTTCACCACAAATCACAGCAGTGAGACGGACATATCAGATATCATTACTCTTTAAAGCTTTAATGCAAGTGTTTGGGATGTTGGCAAGGTAGTAAGTTTACATTATTTTGAGTGTCAGGCAAAAGTCTTGTCCCCTGGTGGTTCAGTGTAATACGTCTAAAACTATGTAGTTCTGCACACTTTCTATTTTTAGTGCACTTGTGTGTTTATGTTATCTAGTACTGCGTGATATAATGGTCAAAAAGTTCATTAAGGGACCTAAGTAGCAGGAAGGGACCACTGTACACTTTTCACCTATTAGAAGCAGGATGTGTCATCAGCATCGACAGAGAAGCTAATGCTAGCTAACATCACAGATAAAAACACATTGGCTGTGTCTCAATTCCTAGGACGCATCCCTCGTGGGCCGTAGCCGAGGTGTCCTACGTCGGCCGGGTCCTCCGAAGGCCAAGAAGGCCGGAAGTGAGAGGCTTGTGAAATGGGACGGTCTAGCCTTCAAATTTGCGTCACCAGCTGTTCCCGCCCTTACCCCTTCTCCCCGCCCTTTCCGCTTCCACCTCCTCGGTTTTACTGTCTCCGTTGCTGCCACCAGTGGTGGAATCTGGAATTGACTGGACCGCGCTATGACTTCTGGGATA
>VURO01042030.1:0-11356 GCA_015108175.1 Pelvicachromis taeniatus
AAAAAAAAATTTGTGCCCCCCCCCCCCCCCCCCCCCGACATTTGCAGTGAAGAATCTCTGAGAGAAACTGGTTTTTGAGGAATGTCTTTTTAAAATTATTTTTGAAATAAATTAGATGTCTTTATCAAAGTATTACCAAAGCAAATTGGTTTGTAAGTAATGCAGTTTTTATCTCACCTGACAAAACCAACTTTTATGTATTGATTAATAAATAGAACAATACTGTTGCCTTATTCTATCTGCTCGAATAAATGCTTAATGCCCTGTCTCGCCTTTTAATGGCCCTCTCTTTGTTTCTGGCAAGATTCACGTGTTCATTATGTTTCCTAGTGTAGTTCTAAAATCCAAAAGTAATCTCTACAAAGAAAACCACCAGAAGTAACAAAATGCACTCTTTGCATTGTTCTTTGTGATGAATGTCCTCCACTGGAAGACGCAGCTGAACACAACTTTGGAATATTCTGTGTTATTGTTCTGTAATAAGACCGAGCTTCCTCTTCCAAGCTTTGTATTTGTTTAGTGGTCTGAGTTAATGCATGCCAGAAGGCGAACGGCAGACTTTTATAAATGATTCACTACAAAATAACATTATATCTGAGGAGGATTGATAGCATGGATTGTCAATACTAATGACTTTACAATTTCACTGGCTGTAATCTGGAACAAAAATTCTTCGAGTGCAGTTCCAGGATCTTTTGCATGCATCCACCACCAAACAGCAAAATGATAAACAGTGTTATCATCTCAATAATTCTATACTGCTTCTCAAACTGCCTGTCAGACTATTTCTATTATAAAACCACAACTTTATTCATATCTGTTACAGACCACTGTAATTCGAGTGGACGAAAGGGATGAGAGAGCAGGGATACGAAGGGCTGCAGGAGTCTTGTTTACTGTTGCTGCACTTTGTGCTTTGGCTGCATGTCTTTACGTTTGGATGGAAATTGTGGATGGCATAATGCCTTCTGAGACACATGCCAAGAGAGTTGGGAAAGTTGAAGAATCTGATGATTAAAATCCACCTCATTCATGTCTTCAACCAAAAAACTGTGCATGACACGCTATAATCGGGGTACTCTTAAAGTCACTGCAGCCACTTTTTGAAGGGCCTGCAGTTAGGGAAATTATATAAACATTACATAGAGCCTTTATTGCTCAGACAACAAGGACAGTTTGTGCATTCTGCTCTGAAAATGTCAAAGCAAACAAGATGCCTTTCAGTATTCAGACTTTTCCGTGCCTCTCGGTTCAGGAGAATGTTTATTGTTTCAGAGTGATGTGGATTAGCCCTGCAGTCGTCTATGCAGGTTTCAGAGGGAGGACCATGTATCGTGCGCTTTCCATCCTGATTACATGCTGTAAACCACAGTGGTATGGTTTCCTCCACATAAGTGCATCATGGAAATAGTGACTAATAGGCAGAAACATGCACCACTGTGCAAAAATTTTGAGCCACTGAGGGGGGAGTAAGAAAATTGGAAGGAAGTTCAGTGATCAATTGAAACAAGTGCAAACATACATAGAAAGGAAAACGTTTTTCAATTATTAGAAGTGCAAAAACTTGATATTTGGCATGACAGCTTTTTTTTTCTTTTATGTTTTAAACACAGCCTGAACTTTTTTGGCAAGTTTTTTTTTGTGATTTTGTTAAAAGGTCTTCGGGAACAGTTCTCCAGGCTTTTTGCAGGACATTCAAAGCTCTTCTTTGGATGTTTCTGCCTTTTGTTCTGTTCTCTGACAAGATCATCACACACTGCTTCAATAATGTTGAGGACAATGTCATTAACCTTCAATACTTGGAAGCTTAGAGCCAACTGAGTGCAACAAGACAATGATCCAGAGTATATGAGTAAATAAACAACCAAATTTTATGCCTGAATTATGCCTCAGTGGGATATTTATGTCGTATCCTACATTGTAACCAGAACCCCCTCATAGCCCCTCTCAGCCCGCAACCCTCCTTCAGTTTTTGCGGCCTGCGTCGACTCAACGCACACTTACATGTGTTGGAAGGTGCACGTCAGGTTACTTGGAAGGTTACAGTGTAGGTTTGAAAGGGGTTTCCAGTTAACTCACAAGTTACAACATAGATTTACTACAGAACTCTACATCAGGCTTTGGAATAACCAGTTTAGACTGCTGACCTTTTCTCAGTTGAGATGCTCAGAATGACCTGGAGAGGATCGCTCAGTCAACACCTCCCAGAGTTACTGTTTGGTCAGATCATGTTTTATCTATTTTTGTGGCTTAGATGAAAACCAGGCCATGTTTTCTAATCAGTTTAGAAATCCTGGTAATTCCACAGAGCTCTCAAACATTTTCCTGCATCTGTCCATCAGAATGATAGGTTTGTCATCCACACTAGATCGTTATTATGCAAACTCGGCAGCTCGCATCCATCTCTGTCCTCGCGTAAAATCAAATCCAGGCCAGGATTTTCCACTTTTCCTGAGCATAAAATAATGATGAATACAATGCCTGGCATATTGTTAAGGGAGTTGTGAATAATAAGGAATAGTGCTGTATGGGGCATATTACTCTGCTCCTTTCTTCTGTTGGAACAGGTTTCCATAAAACCTGATTAATAATACATGTCTAATACTTGCTCAGCTCCTTCAGGGTCAGCTATTATCCCGTCGTATTTTTGCGGCTTTGACTGCATCCTGCTGCAAAAGAAAGGTTCGTTTACAGAGCGATTGCCTTCAACTGGAGACACGGGTGCTTGTCAGCAGGAGATTCTCTAAATGTGCAAAGAGCTTTTTGAGCTGCTGTTGCAGTTTGGAAATATCATCAGAGGCAAAAATGGTGGATATTATTTTGAAAATTATACAGCTGTTTGGAGGTGAATGGAGCTCATTCACAACAGCCATTTTGGCTTGTCAAAGAAAAATACAGATGATTTGATCGCATTAATAAAACTGCCTTTCAGCCATAGACGTTCCTGGTATTGTTAGCACAAGCTCACTGGAGCAGCTTACTGGGAGACTCCACTGAGTCATGAATGTGTTTAATGCCACCTGTGCTTTTCAAGATATCTGATGTCAAAAAGATCTAGAGGTGAGAATATTAAAGGCACCGTCATCCTAATTGACTGTTAATCTGCACGTGTTTGCAGAGAATACAATTAAGTCTCAGTTTCCCTCTGGCTGTAACTGCTTTAATATTCAGTGGCTTTCTTAACTTCATTACCTCCTAATACTCTTTATTTCCCCTTCATCTATTATGAACTGGGTAAGGAAAGCTCACGCCACAGTTCTGTCCACTCGTTTGTTGTCTGTTTTTGTTTTATCCAGCCTAATTTACTTAGTCTTCGTTTTAGGGCAAATATTAATAAATGTAAGTTAGTTAAAGAGCAGCTGTGAGTGGGAAAATCTTTTCATTTAAGTCTCTCTGGGTAAGAGAATATGCTGAATGCCTGAAATGGAAATTAGACTAAATGTAATTGCCTTCATAATCGAAAGCACTTTTCCTTTAAAGCTTCAATTTGGGACTTTTTCAGTATATAAATTATTGATAGCTTGAAAAGTTTTTTTTTTTTTTTTGTGGAGTAAGCCTTTTAGAAGAAGAAGAAAAGCTTGTGGAAACCTGTTTTTAACCTTGCAGTAGCTTCAGACTTTAGATCCAGGCTCACATTACTGGCCTCGTCTGCCTTTGAATCTCGCTGATCATGCTCACGTTACTTTAACCCTCCTTTTCTGTAAACTTAAGGAGATCATCTAGAAAAAAAGCCATGCTTGGGAGCACCTTGATTTCAAATATATTTAAAATCTTCATTATTATTATTATTATTATTTAGTAATGTATTACTCGAAAAGTGGTATGTTTTCAGTCTAGTTGAAAACAGACCTTTGCTTGAAAGTAACAGAACTCTAAATGTGGCGTTGTCACTTTGCTATATAACAAGCACATAGGCACAGCCCGTGCTTTCACTTGGGTTGCCTCAGGTAAGCAGTGTGAGTGTGCACAGACTGTAGGTGTATTTGAAGTAACCATATATAGTGCCAGCAGTTCAAAATCTGAGATGACTATGATATATTCATGTGACACACCAAAAGAAGCTGCACACTACATCCATCTGCCAAGACCATCACATATAAGCACTGCAGTCAGTCTCTGTGTTGTAAGAAAGAACAAACAGAAGCCTCAGATGTGGAGCTAATGTGGTTTTCCTACCTGTTGAGAGTGCCTTGTGAGTGCCTCCTCAGATGTCTCAATAGTCACGCAGGGTGTTATTTTCTCCTCTCCCTGAGCAGCAGGACAAAAAAAAAAATCACCCCCAAAATACTAAATGAACCCCTACCAGAGCTATATTTCAGACTTCAGTTGCTCTGTTAGTGATATACATCCCTCACTTACTTGGGGTTGGATCGGGTGACCCTGAACACTCATTTAGTCATGCTATAGGCTTCGGCCCTGGGTGAGGCAATGATCATTTCTCCTCCTTCTTCGTCTTTTCATTCCTCATGTGCCGTGTGTGCCACCACTGCATGTCGTAAACTTCTGCCTTCCCTCTCCTGTAGTTTATTTTTTGTTTTTAGCTCATTTTTTCTCTCTTCAGTTTTCCCTCCAACCAGTTGAGGCACATGGCTGACCCACCCTGAGCCGGGTAGCAGGTTTCTCTTATTTCTTAAGGCGATAACGTTCACATACTGTTCATCTATTATAGATAGGTGTTTAGGTTATTTCTTTTCTCCTCGACTTGTCCAGTTTCCTCCGACTTTTTAAGGACACACTGCACACCTTGCTGGGATATGAAAATGGTCTTGTTGGTGCAAAAATACTATGTTATGCCTGTCACACTGTGTTGTCTTTGGCATTATTCTGTGATTTAGCTAAGAAATGGGAATAAGTAATGTCTGTCTGCAACAGGCTTCTAGTATCAAAGTGATTCTCTTAAAATCAGTTCTTTGATAAGTTGTCTGTTATATATGCACACAGCACAAATTCATCTCTTAAGTGCCTTAACAAACAAGCAAAATTAAAAAATATATAATTTCTCTTAATGCCACCATTAAAATTCTGGATCATTGGAGGCAAAAAAAAAAAAGAAAAAGAAATGACGGGTGACTCAAAACTTTTCTATGCTACTGAAGGTCGATACAGTTTAGCCAAATTAATGTTACTGGTGCACAGATTTGACTGACATCTCAATGGCAATGTGTGGTAATAGAAAAATAGCAAATCTGTCGTGTACATGACCTCAGTTGCCGTGCTTTGGTTCCGACGTTTGTTCATGTGACTCATACTTAGAAATAACCGTGCGTACAATTAAGTAACATCAATACTTTAAGGTGGTGTCCAAAACATTTGAACTTCCTACTAAGTGAGCTCACTGTTTAGCACATATAAAGCACTGGGTGGGTGAGTGAGTGCTCATGTGGACAGCCTGTGCTTCAGTGATAGCTACCCCACTCATGTTAGTTTGATTGCACACTGTAGGGCAGGACTGCCTACCCTATTAACCTTCTCATTGGTTCACGGCTCTATTATATTTCAACAAGCTCAAAGCTCCCACTAGTCAGAGTAATTGAAAACATGTGTGGGTGTGAGCAACCTTTTTTAATTTTTTTAATATAATTTTTTGGTGTGGGGGTTGTCAGAATCATATCTATAAAGTTAGGTTATAAATACTTCAATGAGCAGGAGAATGCACTAGTGATAGTTTTAGCTCAGTTAGCTGATAACTTGGCAGCTGAATGAATATTTGGAACATTAGATTTTGAATTAGTATCATCTCTTGTGACTTAATATTGTTTTGTACATTAATGACAATGAAAGCTCAAATAACATTGTTATATATCTGTTATATACAGTTTAAAAACACACATCAGCTCAAATCTACACTGATATGGACTGGGTAATTTGTGAGGAATGAAAGGATGCCCCATTGTTTGATGGACACGAAAATGATCAATCTGCTGAATTCAAAAACACCCCAAAAATGAAAGTGAAAAAACTATGTGGCAGGCTAGTCCATGTTGCTGAAATTTCATGGTAACAACTCAAAATGGTCCTCAGTAGTTTGTATGGTGCTCACGTGCTCCAATGCATGCCTGACCAGTGCGTCACTGAGCTCCTGGACAGTCTGAGGTGCGAGCTGTCGGCGTCAGCTGGAGCTAAACATAATGTCCCAGAGGTGTTCTGTTGGATTTAGGTCAGGTGAGCATGGGGGGCCAGTCAGTGGTATCAATTCCTTCATTCTCCAGGAACTGCCTGCAGTCTCTCGCCACATGAGGCCAGGCGTTGTTGTGCACCAGGAACTTGCACCCATTGGATAGGCATTAGGGTCTGACAGTGGGTCAAATGATTTCATTCTGACACCTAATGGCAGTCAGGGTGTCGTTGTCTAGCCTGTAGAGGTCTGTGTGTCCCTCCATGGATATGCCTCCCCAAACCAAAGCTGACCTTCCACCAAACTGGTCACCCTAAACAGTGTTACAGGCAGCTCAACATTCAACCGCAAACCTTCTGGCAATGGCACGTACTGATGTGACATCCTGGATGAGTTGGACTACCTGTGCAACCTTTGTAGGGTCCAGGTATCACCTCATGCTACCAATAGTGACACTAACCCTGGTTATATATGGAAATTAATTATATATTTGAAGATTATAAATCATTTTTTAAGTACAGCAAGATAAATTTACAAAATTGTAATCCAATTGATTGAATGTATAATTTCTCTTAGATTTCACTTAGGCTAGCTAGAGTACACTCAACTGTACACATCCATCATCCATTTGTCTTCTTCCATGTTTCTAATTCTGGGTCGCGGTTGAGCTGGACTCTATCTCAACTGTCAGGAAGCACACTGTTTTCTGCTTTACCCATTGATTCATTCATGATTCCATTTACCTGGTGCCTCATTTGTAAATATCTGAAGGAACCTTCTCTAAGCCATAGCTGCTTCTTCTTTTTAAAGCTTCGAGGGCTATAAAACAACAATAGGCTGTGAGCACCTTACCAGTCCACGTTTCAAATCTGGTGTCTGTCATGTTGGCCCTAATGTAGTGATGATTATATTTGAATGCCACGATTTATAATACACAGTTAAAACTGACCAAAATTCTCAAATACAAAGAGTGCAACGAGTGACAACAATATTTTAGACAGAAGGAGGTCCGAGTGTGAGCTAAACGTTCCAATGGGACAATGTAATGGAAAGATTGATTTATTTTTTGAGGCTAGACTTCACTTAACTGGAATTAGACAAAACAACTTATATCTTTGCCAAGATGAAAACTTCCATCCATTCATCTCTTCCATTTATCCAATTCAGGGTCGCTGGAGCCAGTCCCAGCTGTCATGGTGCGGGCGGTGGGGTTCACCCTGGACAGGCCACCAGTCTGTCACAGGGCTACAAAGATGAAGATGAAAAAAGTGGTGTGGTCCAAAATCAGAATAGAGAAGGAGGGAAGAAAGTGTCAAATCTTTCCATTTTAATGTATCATAATTAGCTAAATGAAATGGGGAAAACAGGAAGTTAATGCAGTGTAGTGTTTTTAGAAAGGCTACACGGTATGCTCGATGCTGTATTTTGTTATAGTATCATACTATATATAAAGTAAGCTATGTATATTGTATTTTTGATTTTATTTTGCTGTCATGTATCTTCCCAAATACAAAGGTAAAGTTAAAAAACAAACACCTGGAGTATTTTCCTCCAGGACACAGGTGCAAACCCAAAACAACACGAATGTAAGTCAGCTTTACTGATGTTGCTCCATTTCACAAATGACACATTTGTCTCGAGGAGCATTACATTCTGCACAGCATATGGAGCCGCCATACTTCAACCCCTTGTTTGGACCGGGTGAATATCCTGGAAGCATTAGTAGCTAGGCCAGAAAAACAGAGAGTTCCCAGAGTGGTGGGTTGGTCCGGTACAGCCTGAGTGCAAAGATGGGACAGAAAATGGAGAAGAGGAAAAGATGCCACATGCAAAGCAATGTACAAAGAGGGCTGTCAATAGAAGATAAATAGAAAAAAGATTTGTGTATTCTGTCCATTGTGTAAAGATTCTTTTAGTGAAAATGTCAAAAAAGAAATGATGTGGTATATATTTTTCACAATATCTAACAGGAAAGGTCAGACGATACAAATTTCATACCTTTCTAAATACTTTTTCTGCCATTTCCCAACAATCAGCAGCCATGGACTCCTCGTTGCAGCTGCCTAGCACTTTGAAAATTGAAATAATTGATGCCCACAAAGCTGGAGAAAGCTACAAAAAGAAAGAACATTTTTTGAAGTAGCAAGTTCCTGAGTTCATAATATAACTTAACAAGAACGGTGGAGTTCAAGTTGAGGTATCAAAGACAAAGAAAACTGAGAGAACATGTAGGCTTTTTTTTAGAAAGGTAAATCAAAAACGCCTTGATTTATGAGGCAGAATAGATTCAGTTAAATATCAGAAAAGTGCAGACGAACAGAGAACATCTGTCAAAAAAAGTTCTTACTTCATAGCCTGATCCCAACCACATTTAAACTGCGTACGCGTGGCTTCCATACGGGGAAAATGATATTAAACTATCCTAAAACCTACAAGAGGAGCTTCCAGTGCACCTAAAGTCAAAAATTAAAACAATCTGACCATACAGGGTGGCTAAACCTTTACTTCAGGCTCTGGAAAATATGGAAAATAACAAAAGTGTCATCTGTAATTATAATTTTGTTTCTGTGCATCACAAATAATCAAGAATAGATCGATTGACATTTTTTGTACACAGTCCCCCAATTTCAATGGCTCAAAATTAACTGGATGAACTAACAAAATTTTAAATATTATTAAGGTGGTGAGCTTAACAAAATTCATGTGTAAAAACCAAAGAATTGGGATTTATAATACCATATATCTTCCAATAGTAGCCCCGGCGGTTATTCAAAAAATTATTCAGCTGGCCCGGCGTTTAAAAGAGACCGGCGGTTGTTGGAGAGCGGCTCTTATTCCCTTCTCAGACGGAATTGTCGCGGAAGTGAATAAATCGTAAATCGGTTTTTAGACTGAGGTGAAAAGACAGTGTGTTTACTTACAGTGCTACAAAATGTATTCCAACAGTTCACAAATAATGCAGTTCCCAATTGTGCGCCTCCTTTGCTCCTGAGAGTTTTATTAAAAACGGGCGTCAATAAGAGACAGGCCACTATTAGAAGATATACCGTAAATAAATCAATGTACGTGTGAAGATGTTCATGCAAAGTTTCATTGACATTGGCCTATCAGTTAGGAGGTACATTTATACACAAAGATCAGTATAAATGCTCTGAAGGCCCTTACTGTAGCTGCCTTCAGCTTTTTTGTGGGCTTCACTGCCTTTAGTTTTGTCTTCAGTGTCTGAAAGTTTGATGTACTGGTCTGAAATCAGATGACTAACCTGGCTTTTAAAGAATATCCCATTGCTTTGCTTTAAAGTACTCAGGTTGCTTTTGCAGTGTGGTTTGAGTCATTATCCTGATCAGGTTTGCAGCCTTTTGCAGAATCTGAGCAGACAGTAATACATAAACACTAGTTTGTTAATGGTTTGAGTTCTCTATTCTTTTATTCTCAGAATCAGACACTTTTTAAAATGTTCTGAGGCAAACCTTTATCTTGCCTTCTTGAGTGTAACAAGTGGTTTGCACCTTTTCGTAAATCCTCCATAAGGCATCTCAGGTACAGACTTTGACAGTGATACATCTACCTCCTCTAGATTTTCTTTAACTTGGCTAGATTTTGTGAATGGTTGATCTTAACCAAGGACAGAATCCTGCAGTCACAAGCCTCTGGTGAGCTGGCCGGTGCATTCATGCTTTTTAGAAATGGACCAGATTGTGGATTTGGCATAAAGTCTCATAAATTGTATTTGGTGTTTCAGCCTAATAATTGCCCCTTCACTTGCATTGACATCTCTTTGGAAATAATATCATGTATATATAATATAATATTGATTGTATTATATAATATTGAATGTTCCTGCTACCAGATTGAAGTTCAACACTTGGAATCAACTCCAAATCTTTTATCTACTTAATTTGTCATGAAGGATGAAGGGAACAGGCCCCACCTCACCCGTCCCCTTCATTAAATGCTTGTCAGTCAAATCTTCAAATACTTTTAAGCCTCTGAAAATGAGGTACTGTGCATAAAAATGACTCTTATTTCCAAACAGTTAATGAAATACTTCCCTTGAACTCCATGATTAAATTGAAAGTCTGCACACTTCACACCACCATCGCACCATTATTAGATTTTAAATAAGAGACAAAATTACCAAAAATATGTGATTGTCCAAAAACGTATGGACGCACCTGTATAACCACCACCACTGTGTTTTAAAGGGGACCCCGACTATTATGACAAGTTACTCTAAATATGTTACAAATGATCTCCACTACATAAAAACATACTTCAAAATAACTACAAGGTTTTTGTTATTCATTAAATCTTTGTTTTTTAAAACGGTTTTGGTTCCATGGGAGCTGCCATGTTTTTGCGCACACAATGCATTCTGGGACGATGATGTATATAAGTTGTCGGAAGTATTAGCTACGTAGTATATTAGAACGAGACAGTAAGTATGTAAACTATATGTCATTAAAATGGCTCCAGACCTCATCGACGTCTACATGATCAGTAGCTGCATCTTGAAATCCTGCATATATGCCACTTGGCTCTGGATAGACTGTCCTTATTTAGTTTACTGCACATGGGATGACAACGTACGCTAGCCAGCCAGCCAGCCATACATGCATCAACCAGGTAAACTGTCGATATGAAGCATACCTGTAAGATCTTATTACTATAAGACTATAGACGACTCATTTATGCTTTTTGTCTTAACTGGTAAAAAACAAAAGTACCAGCACGATAGCGGTCATGGAGGCTAACGAGGGCTGCCCAAAGAAGGATTAAGACATACGGCTTCAAAGTTTTGGTGCACTGTGATCTGGAGGATCTGTAAAATAACCATATCGTAATTTCACTGTATAATAAAAATTAGAATTATATTAACGTTTTTATCATGTTGTTATGTGATACCGTGGATAGCTGCTGCCATAAAATTGAGCTCTTTACAACAAACACTCTCAGTCGCCGTTGCCATTGGCAGCAGTTTCCACATAGACACCAGTAGTTTCCCCCCCACTCTCGCATCCTTGTGTGACGGATTGTTTTCATCTAAACTAAGTACTGGTTGACTATTTTCATCCTCTGTCTCGGTTTGCTCTGTTTCAAACTGGAAAGGCTGAACAGAAGCCATTTCCAGTGCACTGCTAACTGTAAATTTGATGCAGTTCAACTATATGACGTCACTACCCAGAGTGCATTGAGAAGTAAATAACAATGGCGGCCTACTGGTAAATTGGTTTTATATAA
>VURO01042032.1:0-17665 GCA_015108175.1 Pelvicachromis taeniatus
TTGCAGTTACCGGAGAGCGGCTGAGGAAGGAGGGCGGGAGAGAGGAGGCACGATACGTACGGTACACGTATGGTAAAACTAAAACAACACTTTCTTAAACGTCAAACAAAACTAAAATTACACTTCTTAACTGTACATATGTACGTACGGACGTGAGCCAAGCAGGTGTCATCATAAAGGGATAAGCCTTGAAACGGCTCTGGGTAGAAGTTTCCGGGTAAGAAAGGCGAAGGGGAAACTAGCAGTTGTTATATTCTGGTCTCATTCACGACAGACTCCAGAATATCTATTTTCTACCCAACGGGGTAGTAAGGTTTATTAATAAGTCAGGTGACTCAGGTTAACTCTCTGCCATGTACATCAACAGCATACAACCTAACGTTCCGGCCCAACACCAACTTCCTCGTGTCACACTCTAAAACATCCGTGCAGCAACACAATCCACTGTGGAACAAATCATCTTATAAACAATAATTCACATTATTACACCGGTGACGTATCGGAGCTCGGCTTGTAAAAATAGGCAGGCCTCGTACACCGGGGAGAAATTTCGCTCTGATCGCGGCTCTTAAATCGAAATACTTGTATACAGAGCTGCTTGTAACCCGGAGTTCCACTGTATATATAACAGGTACACTTATTTTACCTCTGTGGCGTGACTAATCTGTAACTTTGTACATTTTTCAGCTTTTCTCATATAACCTTTCATAATCCCCTCCACCAAAAAGCGTTTTCTTTTGTCTTCCTTTTAATTTGAACTTTTAAAAATAAATGAAACATTTAAAAAAAGAAAGAAAAAAGAGGCCAACAATTATATGATCACAACAATTTTGCCAGCGTTGGTGTTACACCTTTCTAAATTGTGCGTATCTCATTTTAAAATCACACTTTTTTAAAGCGTGACAATATCCTTTATATCTTAGATGAGACTTAGCAACTCTGACTGTTTTTCAGCTCTAATTATGCAGAAAACTGCTGCGTGTTTACTTTTCATGCCCAAAGTACAAAAAACAGCACTAAAGTGGCTTTTAGAGGTGCCACATGTGTGCTTGGTGGGTACACATGGAGCTTTTCCTGCATACCTGGAGATTTTTGCAGCCGATATTTACTTATCAACCCTTGTGTGTCATTTACCCTGCACTTTTAATGCACTGGTGGAATAACAGTTAAAGGAAAAACAGTCTTGAAAAGTTCCACCCTACCCTGAAGTGGTTCTCGTGTTCCTTTGCTTAGGTCTGGGCAGCAGGCCTATCCTCCACCCAGGATTCCTAGTCTTTTCTTCCTTTCTCGCTAAACCCACACATGAACCCAGCCCACCTAATTTACTCCCACCTCCTAATGTCAAACAGCTGTAGCCTTGAGTAGCATGGAATTACTGCTATTGCAGCCCTACTCCCATTCATATGTCCATTCTTTTTCTCAGCCATTTTGCGTGTGGTCCCTAATATCGCATCACTTACATGCCCAAATACGGTGTGTAAACTCAGCTTTCCTTTCACTGGTTTATTTATGGTCTGGGCATTGGATATATAGGACATGAATTTACATTGCAGGTAGCTGTGGGTGGAGATAGCTGAGCTGACGGGTGATGATAAATTCTTCATACGGTGTGCTTCACTCATAGCTTCTTGCAACCGCATGGTCTTCCTGACATGTAATGCAAAGTCATAACTGGGCCAATGCCATTTCCACGGCACTCCATCTAGCTGAAGGAGCTGTGTGACATAACTGCCATGAGGTCACTCTGTTTGTGATTGATAGCAGGAGACTGGGAAATGATGCTGAGAGTTGAGAGCTCTTGCTGCGGTTGGGAATCTGCTTCAAAGGAATGTTTTGGCCACATGTCAGAAGTCAAACGTGGCAGCTGATTTTCAGGGAATTTTTTAGTCTCAAAATCTGTAGCTTGATGCACCTGTATACTTTTTTCCTTTAAGCTGCTACACCCCCATGGTAACTTGTTCACTTATTATTTTATAGAGTTTTCTCCTTCGGCTTGTGGCTTTACTGAGATCTCATGCTGAGTCTGAGCAACTTCACAAAGGCAGCTGAGAGTTCAGTGAACCCTCACGGTTCCACATGCACACTCGTGTCTTTTAGTTGCTGTGCTGATGTTCTGCACATAGTTAATCAGGAAGCGATGGACGGGTAACGATCATTAGGCAAAAACCACCAGGTTATGTTCAATGTCATTTTTGTATGCCAGACGCTAACATTCAGAGCTTTTTCTTTTTTATAAAAGCGTATAGTTCAAATATTTGGGATAGATAGATAGATAGATAGATAGATAGATAGATAGATAGATAGATAGATAGATAGATAGATAGATAGATAGATAGATAGATAGATAGATAGATAGATAGATAGATAGATAGATAGATAGATAGATAGATACTTTATATTTCCCACAAGGGAACTGTTTGTGTTATAGCAGCAGGATAAAGAATAAAAATAGTAGTGTCTACAATAAATAAACAACAAAGTTAAAGTAAAAGTGGTTCCAGCCTTGTGTGAGTCTGTTGGCATCTCTGGCACCGATGATCTGCCTGTGGAAGTAGTGGAAAGAATGAAACGTCTTCCATGAATGCTGACAACATGCTTGAGGAGGTCTATGAGAATGGAATTACTGGCACTGTCTCAGGCAGCAAACAGCTGAAAGTAGGAATTTTCCATAATTTAAATACAATTCACTGCTACAATGATAGCAGACTGTGTGCTACAGTGCCATGGTTCCTAAACCTGATGAAAGTTTGTTCAGTTAACTGCATACCTGTGATGGGAAATAACCCGTGAAAGCTGGACATACCACTACTTTGACCTACACACCCTGGATGTAGGAGGTAGTAAATTCTGTAGAACTGTAGCACCCGAGTTGGATGTAATTCTTAAGGAGACTGGGCTGAGTGGAAGCTACAGCAATTTTATGTGATTAGGGCTACATAGTGGGATTTTTTTTAAGTCAGATGCTAAAGTTCTGAACTTCTTAAAAGACATGTGGCTGAATATAGTAAAGTCATAGCAATAGTTAAAAAGACACACTTAAGAGGAAAGAGGTAAAATCATAACACATTAGAATAAAATCATAGAATCACTAAGAATTGTAAAAGTGATTTGTTAAAACATGACGAAACCCAGAAGGTGTACTGGTTACTAGAGGAATTTTCCAAGCCAGTGACATATAAGAAAGTTATGGCCATGATGTAAAAACTAGCATGTCCTGAGTTGGTGGGCTTGCTCTCTTGCACTGTGTACATCAGATTTATAGCTTTGCGGAGTGAGCAGCACAGCACTGATGATGTTAAGGTATGCAGTTCTCCACAACTTAATCGAGTTAACTGCTGCCAAGTTTTGTTTTATAAAAACAAAAGGTACATATCTAATGACAATGTGGTTCCAGTTCATGTTGCTTTTGGGTTTTAGTTCTGGTTAGGTGTTCTGTGCCCACTTAATCTGGGTTTTCAGGACCCAGCCAGTCTGACCACACTTTTCAAATGGATTCACTTCTGTCTCCTGCCTTTAACCTCAGTGTTTGTCAGTCTTCTTGACTCTGAGGTGACTCAGCTGATGTTTCACTGGAAAAAAACAGTTTTCCACTTTTGTTTCTTGAAGCAGTCTGCAGCTCTGATTCGGTTTCCCCCTCTCCTTTGCCACAAGAAATGCATCTCAGCCAATCAAAGGTTGCTTCTGAGATGGGTGTGGTTGGGGTTAAGTCATACATGACAACACCCATCAATCTTGTTATTTTGAACAGCACACTGGCCTGTAACTGAGTGATCTTTCAGTCTTCCTTTCTCCCTCTTTTGTCATTTTAATTTTTTTGTTATGCACTAAAACTAAATAAAGAGGTGTGTAAGTTTCCTCCATGCTTAAACTTATGCTATAGACACGTTTGTGGTCCTTTCTGTGTAAAGTGGAGTGCTGCCGAGTGATGACAGTCTACTTTGTTAGTAACATGTGTCAAGTTGCTTCGACTGATTATAGTCATATGCCCTGCATTTACCTGACCACGCTGTAAGCCTGTCTTCAATTATCTCAGTGTGACTCTCTATTAGCCATGTGCTGTGTATGTGCGTGTGGTGCCTCTCTACAGGCGTTGCTCATTCATTATTAAGAAGCTCCTGATGTTTTGCTGGCCGTCACTGCTCCGGTGTCAGGTACCCACACGATCCTCTTTACTGAACCAGCCTGACTTGGGATCCAGTTCCAGTCTCTGGCCTGTTGGAGCTGCTCCCAGAGCTGCTGAGCTCCACTCTAAAGCCTTTTGTTAGCTCTGGATGTTTCCTTTTCTCCGGCTGATTCTCCCTTGTTATTGCTTCGACTAACTGTCATGGAACTTGGAAGCTTAAAATGCATTTGGATATTTCTCTTGGCATGATCTTGAGGCCATTTCATCTCTCGGGAGGTATGGTGCTGCTGTCATCTTTTCCCCCCTCTGAAAATGAGAATTATGGGTACTTTTATAGCTTACCATAAAGTATCAGACGAAGAAGATGGTGTGTTCACTTTAGCAGACTTGTGGTGTAGCAGTGTAGTTACTTATCCAGCTGAATGTAATCTTTTCAGAGGCATATGGCTCCTTTGGTGCCCGAGGATTGGGAAGCTGCTGTGGTTACTGCTGCTGTGACGTGTAGGAGCTATCAGTCTCTGTCATCTGTCTACATTTATTAGCATGACATCTAATGCAGTGGCTGATCTTAGACCACAACTCTGGCTACAGGTCTGTGCAAATGTGCGTGTGCAACTTGACCCCATCTGAATTCTCCATAAGTGACACAGTTGCCTAGAAACATCAGGAGGGCAGCACATTTAACTTCCATAATATTATGCCAAAGGAAAGAATGATCTCAAGCCCAAACATACTGTACCTTTTTTGGCCTTACAAGGGCATCTTCTCATTTAGTCCAGCCAGAAGTATGTCCTTGGGGAAGGAAGTTTTCATATCTCATACTCATGTATGCAGAGACTCCTGAGGATAATTATGATTTACTAGACAAAAACATTGACCTAATTTCCAGTGAACTTTTTATGGAATGGTTTTACTATATCAATTGCTAACAGTATCTCCAATGGTAACTTAAGTTTAAATGAGACATACTGTTCTCTGCAAATAATACAAAATGATCTTTCCACTTTTCTGAATATCCTTTAAGTTTTTTTGCTCAACTGATAGTTTCTTGAAAAAGTAAGAAAACTTTTGTTCTGGGTCTGCTGTACATCTAACAGCAGATGGGTACAGTATGAGTGACGGAAGTACAATGGAGCAAAACTGTTGTTCTCCTGTCAAGGTACGCAATTGAGGGAGAACATCACATGCTATCCAAACTGATCTTGTCTGTAGAGGTTGGTGACAGACGCTAAGCGATATGCCAATCCTTCCTGCTCCAAAATGGATTTTTAAGTTACAAAGACTTTCAATTCAATTAATTTTATATAGTGCCAAATCACAACAACAGTCACCTCAAGGTGCTTTATATTGTAAGGTAGACCCTACAATAATACATACAGAGAAAAACCCAACGATCATATGACCCCCCCTATGAGCAAGCACTTTGGCGACAGTGGGAAGGAAAATCTCCCTTTTAACAGGAAGAAACCTCCAGCTGAACCAGGCTCAGGGAGGGGCGGCCATGTGCTGCGACCGGTTGGGGTGAGACTTAAATGACACATCTAATACTTTCCAACTGGTGTCAACTTTCTAATACTTGCATTATGTGAAACTATCAGCAGTAGAACTGCAGTTTATATGTCTGCTATGTAAACTTTCTATTGCCTCTAATTCTCTCATCTTTTCTACCGTGTTTCTTTACATATCAGTTAGAAAGCATCTTCTTAATATACCCAGTTAACTGATGAACACCTTAAAGATAACTCCTATTGACTTCTTGTCAGCATGTTATATTAGCACATAGGCTTGTTTATTCCCAAGTCTTGATTACCTTAATGTTAAATGCAATTGCACTGTCCAAAGATGAAACCACTATGACGACTATTTGGTGAAATTTAATGATGCAAATCACAATATAAGTTCAAAACACTATCAGTACCTCACATCTGAATCATCTGAGTTTGTCTCATTAAAGAAGTATTGAATCAGAAAACAGCCGTCTTTGGCGAGAAGGTTTGTAACAGAAGTGATTTGACTTCTCTGTGGCGGCACCTGTATTACCCACAACCTATCACCCACGGCCACTTTTCACCATCCCCACCACTTTCTCAACTCTCTTCGCTTTTCACACTGAATAGCCACTTTTTGTTATAAAAATATATGGAAAGGGGAACCGTGCTTCCTCTCTGTCCTCCTACACATTTATTTCTGACATCACGGTGTGTCACACTCAAACTTGTGACGCTCATGAAGCCCTGTCACCGTCCCCTGAAACATGTCAGGATGTTGACACTGTTTTTCTATCATTAGCACAGCAACAACGGCTCTGCTGCAGAATGTGGTCTTGCGTCTTTAAAGGCAAATTTCTCTGCCAGCCATCCCACACTGATGCTGTGTGTTGCATGTGTTGTTACATGCCAAGAACACAGTTGTTGGGGTTACTAGAGTTAGATACGGTAGCTGTTGAAGTTTTCAAACGTGCCTCCCTCTGCGTGAGATTTGGCCGATGCTGAATTCAGTAAAGCTGTTTCATGTTGACAGAGCCAGGGACAACAATGCCTAAAGATGGTGCAGCTGCTTTTTCAGTGAAGTCAAAGATCAGAAAAACCTGCAGCTCTCTTTGAGTTCATAGAGCTCTATACAGTTTCTGCTTGTTGTTTATATGTTTTATGCACAGCAATAAAAATCTTTTTCAGAAAAAATAAGCTATAAGATCCCTCCATACACTAGCAGCTAATCAAAGTTAGAACAGAGACAGGAGCTAATTGGTAGCTAAATGTAACTAATCTGCAGCACTTAGCAGACCTACACATTTTCTCTTTGTTGGCCAAGAACAAAATTATTAGAAAATTCTGGTAATATCAGATTTATCTTATGACACATTACTCCCACATTATTGCTAGCAAGTTGCCTCCAAGTGACCACTCTTGCTGTGTTTGCAGTTTCCAAACACTACGGCTTCTAGAGACAAAATGTTTCCACAGTGGAAAATGTAGGATCCACTTTGCTTTGTCATCCCTCTCTGTATGTTCCAGAAGAGTCATTCCTCTTGGTTCTGGCTGTGAGCTTTACTTTGAACAGTGCTGAATGGAGGAATGGTAGCCACAAGGTTTGGCTTTAGGCCAGAATGCTTGCTGAGAAGGTCATTCAGATCTCTTACTCGCAGTTAGCACTGTCAAGGAATGGCTTTAATGCTCACTGTGCTAAACGACTCTCAGGTGAATGATGCTGGATGACATTAAAGGGGATGGATTAAAGTTTTATCTATTTGATATTAATGACAGTGGAAATCCTAGTTTATTTTGGTAAGGTAAAACCACATAAGTAAATCAAGTACTCATAAATAGAAAAGCTCTAAAGTTGCTTGTACGATGAATAGATGTTAAAATCTGGCATCCAGTTAACTTTAGAAATGAGAGAAAGTCAATTCTTCTTCTCTTTGTGCAATTCAAATGACACCTCACATCATAACAAGACAAACCAAACAAACAAATCTCCTACAGAGATGAAACACACACACACAAAGCTCAGTGTAAGCATACCAGTAGAATTACTCAAGCTTTCACAAAAATAAATCTTTCAAGGTAAAGACCAAAGCTAGACTTTATGGATCACTTATGGGTAGTGTGACCAGGTGTTCCTCTTTATGTCTGACTGAACAACATTTTTTATCCCTTGTTTTGATTGGCAAGTGCAAGATGTGCACTTTTTTCAGTTAGTTAATTGTCAGTTACGGCTCAAAAAGGATGATCTATGGATGTATTTCTACTAACCAGACAGAGCAACAGGAGAAATAACAGTGACATAAATATAGGAGTATATAAAGAGTAATAAACATGAAACAGTGAGAATGAACTTTAATTTATCACAAGAGAGTAGGAAAAGTTGCTTTCAAATAATATTTCTCTGGACATGTTGAATGCAAATCTGGTAATCTGGAAAGAGAAAGAAAAAAAGAAAATCGCCTGGACTTCTTTAAGTTGCTTGAAGACGTTTCAACTCTCATCCAAGAAGCTTCTTCAGTTCTAAGGTCAAATGGTGGAGAGTACCAGATGTAAATCTGGTAATGTGCACAGTCTGGTGTATTTTTATTTTTAAGTTGGATATGAAAAATGTCAGCATTGCTAAGGTTTCCCACGCTGTACCAGAAGAACATGCTTCACATTTAGATTTTTGGCATCTGGTCATTCTATTTATGCGGTTGTAAAGCACCTACAGTGCTGACAACTCTGTTAGCTTAGCAAACAAATAGATCTTTAGTTATAACCAAAACAGAATCCACACTTAAAATAGGTTGTTATGTCATGCTAATGTTATCTGCGGAATGCCCTGCATTTAGACTCAGACTAAGATAGCGGACAAGAGGGTTGTGTCTGGAGTGTAAACTATGCTGTTCTAAAGATCTACTTCATGTAAAAAAAACAATAGTAATACTAATCATTATTAATAGAATGCTTTACAAAACAAATATATGAGTTGTTTTACATACTTTAAAACTGGAGGAATATTTGCTATTTATGAGCTGTGAGGTCCTGCCAAATTTTTTAAAATAAGCTTAAATTACTTATTAGATCACGTGGAAAATTCTGTTTTTATGACTGTTGTGATCCCAGTTTGTAAAGATCATTTTCACAGAACAGAGCAGCACAGGAAGTCATGACTGAAGTAGTCTGCACCATTTTTGGTAGACAAACATATAGTTCCAGTTGTGTTAAATGAGCTATTTCTGTTCTCTAGATCCATAATTGTTCCAAAAAGTTTGACTCTGTTGGAACAGTTGAAGTCATTTGCCGTCAGATTACTCTGGCATAAATGTCTGGTTATCTTGACAGTACATGGATACTGAGGTGGGGGGGGTTTAATGAAGCTGCCACAAATCTTAATGCAAGGTGATCAGATTTAAAATATGTGTAAAAAAAAAAAAAGAAAGAAAGAAAATAAACTATATATATTGGTAAATGTTTCATTGTTGATAGCAAAATAGTCTAATATAGTTAAACTTTGTAAAATACTTGCTAACTCACGGAATGCTTAGTTCACATCAGGCATTATCCATCACCCTTTATGGATTTCTCTCTGTCCAAAAACAAGGGTCCACTTTAAGCATGCCCAGTGTGTGTGGGATAGGAATGTTGGGCCCATGGCTGAGCACAGCCAGCTTCCAGTTTGTTCCCACCCAGCCACTCATACAGTACCCATGCTGCTCAGTTTTCTTCTCCACATGACAGCTCTGTGGTGAGACTGTAACCACTGTCTCCTCCTGTGAACCCAGTCTTCAGCTCAATGATAGGACATGAGCAGGACGGCATGGCTGACTTGCTGATACAGAGCATGTCCACTGTATTTAAAGACCAGCGTCCAAAAGAAACTCACATATTATATGCTTTCTTCAGTCTGTGAGTTTCAGAGAGCAGTGGGAGAAGAAGCCAGAGTATTTAATCACTGGCAATTTCAAAATAAAGCCAAGCCATAAGGAACAGGCTGCACAATGACGGATCCCTGAGACATCATGGACATTAAATTTGGATTACAAAGCCTGACTCAGTCTGTCCTCAACACAATCACATTGAGTCAAGCTGGTCTTGGCCTCTCAAAATGGTGAGTGGCTTTGCTTGTTTCTTCTGTTTCTCCTCAGAGTTCAGTTTCTTGTATTTGCGTCGAACAGAAATTCATTGTTGTTGGCACAACACCGAAGCGAAACCGCAGCGCTGTGGTATTTTGTTTTCTGCAGAGCAGTTTTTGTATTCATTTAGTGGTTTTACCAAGAATCTGGCAAGAGGCATTCTGCTTTACCACAGTATATTCTAGAAAGACTGGAAATGTATTTTTAGTCAGTGATGTAGAAGTTATAGAAAGCGCACAGAGAGAAGTTGCTCATGATTGCTGTTCTTAAAAGTAATGCAATACGTCACATTACTTTCACATCAGTGAGTAACATGATCTGAACTGACACATATCCCTGACCCTAGTGAGGACACTTTTAACGTTCACGTATGAACACAACACTGACAACACAATGCTGAAACCAGCCCAAAGAGACTTGAAAGTGATCACCACAGTGACTCAGCTTTAGAAACAAGTACATATAAAGGTTTCAAGTGTTTTGTTCTTTCACCCAGTAAACAAAGCGCTTTATTTTCTTGACATCAAATGGTAAATGTATCTACACGGCTACTCTTCTCTTCCTGCTAAGCGTTGACATTTTAGCGAGTTTCCATGAGAAATGAGCGTAGGAGCTAGTTGTACCACCTCCAAAAAAGTTGTACTTTACCCGCCAAGGAGATTAGCTCTGACTGGATCAATCAGAACTAATAAATTCGTATTTTCATCTCATTTTTAGTGTCAGTACATTTCATTGTCTTTTATCTTGTTGTCCATTAGTTTTCATTTTTATCCAAATACAAGGTAGTTTATTAAAATTATGATGAAAATTATTGGTAATAGAAATGAACACTGCCCGTATCCACACTCCTCAAAAGTTTTTTCGTGCTCCACCATTTTCCTGCACACAAACAGAAATAGCACAAAAGCAAAGAAAGAAAAAGGCACGGTTCATGGTTTTTTGTAGTTTTTCTGCCTACCTTTTGTGCAAAGAGCTGAATATTTTTTGTAACTGGTAACACAAACAACAAAATAACTCTAGCATTATGTATAGTAACACGTTACTTTATGAACTCACATTTTAGAAGTTAGATTTATTCTGCAAAATCCATTAACTGTAGTTAGCAGCTCCCATTTGTCTAGACCAGGGGTCACCAACCTTTTTGAAAGTGAGAGCTACTTCTTGGGTACTGATTAATGTGAAGGGCTAACAGTTTGACACACACTTCTGAAATAACAAATTTCCTCAATTTAACTTTAATTATATGTTATCATTAATAATTAATGATATTCATCTATGTAAAGACACTGATTATGGCAACTGTTTCCATGGAGACCAGCTAGCACTGATCTAATATTTAATAATAAACTTTTTTTTTATATATTATCGCTAACAAATTGACACCAATTGTGATTTAAAGAAAAATAGCAATAAAAAATAAAAATAGATGCTTACTGGTTAGTTGTTATAGTGAGCTATTTTTAGAACAGGCGGGCTACTCATATGGTCCTTGCGGGCTACCTGGTGCCCGCGGGCACCATGTTGATGACCCCTGGTCTAGACAAATGGGAGGAATTAGTACTAACTTTGAAACTCAGGCTGCAAGTCTTTACACTTTAGAAAATTACTTTTGTCCCTTTTAAGCCTTTTTCCCAAGATTTGTAAACTGGTTTTATATCCACAAACAGAATTTATAAAGGCTCCAGTGTGCCAGTAACAAAGAACCAAGACTTGAAACTGGAAACAGATACAGGACAGGAAAACTGCAAGTGACAGAAACATGCACACAAGCACAAACCACATTAAAAATCCTCTAAATTCCCACACATGCAAAGAATAAATACGAATGCTGCAGTAAATCTGAAAGGCACACCCTAGTGAATTCTCTTACACGCACAAGTCACTAAGTGGTTGTTATTTTACCCGGCATGTGACATGAGGCTGAGACAGAGCTGTCCTTTGTTTTGGCTTACCTAAAACTGCAGCTGAATGGGGAAACCTGTTGGGCCACTCAGGTTTCAGCTCAGACATGAAAAGAAATGTCCACCCCAGCAAGAAAATTAGCCAGTATACTGCCATCTGCTCACGAAACTCAGGTTTCTGTAGCACTTGCAGCATCTGTGCACTTGGGTATACTTAACCCACAGAAATATAAATCTTATTTATTTTCAAAAAAGATTTTTTTTTTAAATGATGATTTCATTTATTAAGGGGAAAAGGGTATGCAACCTTACCTGCCTACCTATGTGGAAAAGTAATTATTCCCTTTGTAAAATCATGAATTAACTGTGATTAAACACATTTTTTGGAAACCCGAGTTAAATCTTATTAGCTACAACCAGGCCAGATTACTGCCAGACCTGTTCAATAAAGAAATTGCCTAAAGAGAACTTGTCTGACAAAGTCAAGTCAGTTAAAAGATCTCAAAAAGCAACACATCAAGAATAAATAAGGAACAAAGTCACTGACATCTGTCAATCCAGAAAAGCCATTTTTACCCCTAGAACACTATCGCCGGGTGATTTACACCCGAGAAAATGTATTTACATAATTTTCAATATGTTGCATTTGTCTGAGTGTGGTGGGTCCCTGGATAGCTTCAGCATTGCCTTTGACAGAATTTGGGAGCATTTTTTTTGGTCCCCCCCATGACACTTTTTTTTTTCATTTTGTTAGCCATGGCACAGTTGAAAATAAAAGAAGACCACTCTAATTTGTCATGTGTTGTCATATTGATGTACTGATATGTGATATATTTTGATGACAATTACTTTTAATTGGGTATATTATATTGGGTGAAAATCACCCAGCGTTAGAGATGGTGTTATTATTTTAGCGATAGTGTTCTAAGGTTAAGGCTTTAGCGAACCACAGTGAGCCATTATCCACAGATGGAGAAAACCTGGAGACTTATTCAAGAGGTCACAAAAGAACCCAGGACAAAATCTAAAGAACTTCAGGTCACACTTACCTCAAAAAATAAGAAAGAGACTGGGCAAAACGACAAACGACAAAGAACACAGAGGCTTGATAATCACCAAGACGAGACGGTCCACGGAAGCGTTTATTGATCCCATTTAGATGAGTCCATATCTCATATCTCTCAGTCCACCTTCTGGAATCTATAAGTCCTGTAAAATTAACACAGCATTTCATTAAAGAACATCAGACCAACAGCCAAACATGGTCGGGGAATGCTTTGCTTTGGAATTCAAAACACACCAGCAACTTCCACCACTGAATAGCTCAAACAAACACAAAAAAACAACTAATCATGAAATCATCATTAAAAAACGACATTTTATATCTATTCAGGTTATTTTTTCTAACATTAAAATTTGTTTGACGATATCAGACTGTTAAGTCTGACAAATAAGCAACAACAACAAAAAAGGAGCCACTGGGTTTTGTCAAGGCACTGTAAATTTTTAGCTTTAATAACAAGATTGTGTAAATTAACAAGGAACTGCTAATAACAAAATTATATCAGTCCACAAGGCTGAAAGGGAGATTGTCTAAAAACAGCCAGTGGGGACTCACAGCAGACAGCAATCACTTTCAGTGCAATGGTCCTTAACACAGCACTTAGCGGCACACTCCAATTGCTCAGGACAATTGCTTGATTGGACAACTCATCTCCATTTGTAGGGTAATCCACTGAAGAGCACTGTAACAAGCTGCAAGCACATGTAATGGAATCTGCTGGAACTGTGACTTAATGGCTATGACCCTGTGCTCAATTATAGGGTCAATAAAATTAATCTACACCTCTATTGTAATAGCCTAATGGTTCAATTATATCAGCACTCATTCTATGATATTCTATTCTACTTTCATGACTCACTGCACCAAGTGTAATAGATGTGGGCTTTTCCCCAGCGCAGGGTGCTTACTGTCAGTAGATTTCCATGGTCCTGGCACAGTATTGGTATAATTTCTGATTCACTGTGATGCTTTCTCTGAAAATGGCCCTAGAGGAGCCATGCCAAGACTGCAGTTAAAAGACTCCCCACCCCAACCCTCCTACCACTTTCCCCCTCTCTCCTGCATCTTACTCTTTGTGGGGTTTTTTTCCTCCACTTTTGCTTTGTGTCTGTATTACAAGTCTATCCCTCCATCCATTCATCCGTCTGCCTATCTCTTTATCTCAGTCGCTGACTCGGTTACTGACACCCAAAAAAGAAAAAGTACTCAACGGTAATCAAATATTTATCAGTTTCCGATGCAACTGAAGCAAACAGTCAAACAGAGTTGGTGACCGCATTAATGTGCAGCCTCTCGATCTTCAAAAGCAGCAGATATTCTGTAATCATGACAGTGCAGCACTCGTGAAGTAGGTCGACATGGGATCCAGTAAGCGACGCTTCACGTGCATCGTACATCCCTCTAGCCTCAATTATTTTATTGTAAGCTTATGTCTATTGATCCCGTCGCTCTCTGTAAGCATTTGATAAAAGACAGGGCAAAACAGCTGGAATCTGCTTCACAACATGGGGTTGGTTGTGTATTTGTGTGCGTGTGAGAGACCACTAGTCTTACATTGTAACTACCTGCTAATTATACCCCCACAGTAAACACGAAATTTGTAACCACACAACTGCAGGATATCATTAACTAAAAGGATTAGAGTGTGGTTCAGGCGGGAGGGCATCTGTGGCTTCTCCCGATTGAAAATGGACTAATCTAAATGGGATACATCAATAAAACAGCAGAATAAAGTTCCGGGCACTTAAGCCCTCTTGCTCGGGCTCAAAGAAGGAAAGCGAGTCACTGGCTGGCAGCCAGCCAACAGATTAGAAGATAAGAAATATTATTCCATGGCACACCATCAGCTTGAAGCTATTTAAAACAGTGAGGTTTATTGATAATTGAATTACTTTGGGGGGGGGGACAAGAATAGAAGCTTAGAGGTAGATCAATAAGGAGATACTGTAGTGGATGACAGTGCGGTGGTCAGCAGTACAGCTAGCGGGATGCAACGTGCGTGTCATCATGTGATAGCATATTTACAGTGTTTATGCTGAATGATGCTGTGCAGTGGTGCAAAGGAAGTTTTCATTTCTAGTGCTACATTTGATGAAGTTTTATGTATGTATGACATATTCAGTGTTGGAAAAGTTACTTTTAAAATGTATTCCTCTACAGATTACAGATTACATGCCCCAACATGTAGTTTGTAACGTATTTCGTTAAGTTATTTAATGAGAGTAACGTATTCTGAATACTTTGGATTACTTAATATGTTGTAATGCTTTTTGCAACTACATGAATGTACTATTGCTGTGTGATTTATTACTATTACTGAAGGCTACTCGCCACCGAGCTAACATTGTTAGCAGAGGTTAGTTCATAGACTGCTTTCAGAACTGCACATGATTATTTGCCACAAGCAGGTTGTAATGTAGCCTTCAGTAATAGTAATATATCACACAGCAATAGTTCATTGAAGATACTGAAGTGGCGCATAACCCAGGTAGTTACCACAACTCAGACAAGGTAGTTGCAGTAGGCTAACGTTAGTTTTTAAAAAAGAACTTGGAGGTGAAGTCTTTTGCTGCTGAGAGCAGCTTGGTTGCTAACAAACAGAGTTTGCATTGCATGGTCAGATTTCACCCATCTTTTCTTCTTTAAATGTGAAGTGTTGTCGAAATTTCCAAGTAAGAAATGCATTCCTGCCCGTGCACTGCTGCTCTGTTGTGCTGGCTTTGGGTCCATTGTGTAACTGACGTCACCAACATTAACAGGACGCTTACATTAGAGCCTCTTATTGTGTGTTTTGTTTGGATTTCCGGCAATGTGTGGAATTGGTCTAATTAGAGAGCGATAGCCTAACATATGAAATAGGAAAATACAGCTGTGTATTCCATTTATTTCAACTAAGTTACTGTATTCTAATTATCACCTTTTTAAACTGTAACTGTAACGGAATACAGTTACTCATATTTTGTATTTTAAATAAGTAATGCCGGTACATATATTCCATTTCTCCAAAACACTGGACATATTGATAAAGGCAGACGTCCAAATTCGTATTCATTGATGTCTTGGTGTTTACCGTGCACATGCTGTATTTCAGGTGCTGAGCTGAAGTAAGATGGCCACGGGCAGGATGGCAAGTCCTCAGAGCAGCTCCAGACAGAGCAGCTCGCTCTCTTCATCTCCGATGAGGCAAGTAACAACCCAGTGTGCACACTGTTTTAATCAGTAATGTACTCATGTGTGCCAACAACAGGTCTGGTGCCTGAAAGCACAGATACACTTGGTTTATGCTGGTTAGGCACTGATGTTTGGACTTTGAACAAAGGTTACAATGACAGCAGTATTATACCTACTCCATGTGTCACTTCTTTGTTTTAATAAGAATAAAAAATATACTCATCAATATTAGCTGTGCTTCCTTGGGTGGTTTTTACTTTTTCTTCCAATTTACTGCTGAAAGTAAAAAAAATAAATGTGGACAAATGTGCATATTGGAAAAATAAGTTTATTAAAGACATTCTTTTCTTTTTGTTATGCATGTTTTTGTTATTGCTACTTAAAAATACAATATATCTCTTTACCTGACCAAATGTTCAATGAAAAATAATATTAATTACAAAGTTTGTAGGCTGCACCACCAATGTGAACATATCGTTTAAATGTTTAAATGTGTTGACTGATTATACAAGACAGTGAATCAGAAGTAGGAATTGCCTTAGTGTTCAATACAAGTCTTTAATTCTGTATGTTACTGAACTAGTTGCTTAAAAATCATTGCATAAAAAAAGTCAAATTAATAGAAGTGTGACAATCTGATAGTTCCACTAAACAATTTCAAGAGATCAAAGAGAACAATTTCCCAAATATATGGTTTGTTATTAGCAATTATATGCAGTATTTTATAGTTTCTCAGGACTACTCATGTTAATATTAAGGCCACTGGTGAAGATGTGGAGAGCACTGTTCACCTTCATGCACAAAATCGCAGCTAAACACCAACCTGATAGCAAGAAACTACCCTCCTGTTTCATCTGCAAATGGAACCTCCAAAAAAGCCACATACTTTGGCCCCTTATATTCTGTGGGTAATGCAGTGTAATGGTGGTGGTGTGAGAGATGCGTGCCACCTCTCATGGAAGCAGGGATTAAGGTTTGCAGTAGTGACAGGGTGCAGTTGTGTCATTAGTCATTCCCAGTAGATGAATGCATTGTGGAGAGGTTTGCTGACATCTATGATTATTATTATTATTATTGTTATTACCCCTCCGTGGATCGCTACCTTATTGTGGTGGAGGGGTTTGTGTGTCCCAGGGATCCCAGGGGCTATGTTGTCGGGGGGCTATTTGCCCCCTGGTAGGGTCTCCCATGGCAAATTGGTCCTGGGTGAGGGACCAGACAAAGAGCGATCCAAAAGACCCCTATGAGAAAGCCAACAAGGGAACAGTTTACCCTGCCCGGGATAGGGTTACCGGGGCCCCGCCCTGGAGCCAGGCCCGGGGAGGGTGCCCGAGGGCGAGCGTCTGGTGGCCGGGCCTTAGTCCATGGGGACCGGCCGGGCACTGCCCGAAAAAGGGACATGGGCCCATCTTCCTGCAGGCCCACCACCAGCAGGAGGCGCCGTAGGGGTCGGGTGCAATGTGAGCTGGGCGGCGGCCCAGGACCGGAGGCCCTGGCGGACCGATCCCCGGCTACCAAGACTGTCTTTGAAGTATGAAAAGTAATTCATGGTCATTTGTTTTACTTCTCAGTCTCTGCAAAGTTATAGACAAAAATGAGCCTTCAGCTAATCATGTTGACCTCGCAATGCCAGCTAATCATCTGCATGTAGCTCATTTTTAAATCGGGATCTCACAACGCGTAAAAAATTTGCGTCGATGCGTCGTCACTTTCAAAAAAACACATGGCGGCAGCGAGTAGCGGTAACATGTGGACTTAAACCACGCCCCCCGAACACGCAGTTCTACAGTATGGGGATATTTGAA